>QLSS01001418.1:0-10278 GCA_024372645.1 Trichomalopsis sarcophagae
TCTCTCTCTCTCTCTCTCTCTTTCTCTCTCTCTCTCTCTCTCTCTCTAGCGATTACGTTTAAAGTGAAGCGTAACCGTCAGCGTTCCATATTCGAATGTTATTCGCACTCCGTGCTGATCCCTTATATCTATGACGATCGAGCGAAAACTGTGATGTAAAAGCGGAATATAATGAGCAGGTGCAAAATGTCTCACGATATTACTGCACAAATTTGTACTTTGCACTGTCCACGGAAACTATACGCAGTAGAGCAGCTTGAGTGTCGCCGACAGTGTGTGGCTCGCATACATCCGTATACACGTAGAGCTGGTGTTGCTAGGGAGAACTAGGTAAAAATCGTTCTGGTCCATTTTTAAATTTTTTGTACTTCAGAGGCTTTGATCTACGAGTTGAATTTGTCCGGATAGCCAGCCCACTTGACGAGTAGCTGCTTCTTCGAGCCACGACCCTTTGTACTAATTACGCGCTCTATTTTGAATTGCTCAGCAGCGTCCGACATGCGTTTCGTGCCAACGTGAGAGAGCTCCTCGAGATAGAAAAAGCCGTCAATCTCCTCACCGTTCAAATCTTCCAGGATAAACGTTGGTAACTGCTGTCTGTTGGATATGCGCTTAATCTTGAAAACTTCCTCGCTAAAATTCTTTTCGTATCCCTTCTCGAAAGTATTTTTTGTGCGACTAATGCGTACGTAAGATCCGGGCTTGTATTTATTGATTACGCCTGACGCCATCTTTTCGAGATTCTTGTAAGTCGATTGCAGACGAGCTCTTTTCGCTAAATTTTCGCGCGCTTTTGCAGCATTGTAGATGCTCAGGTCACAGGGTCGCATCTTTGTACCGCTGTGTTGCGTATGATTGTAAGCCTCGATGATTTTCTGCACCACGTCGATGTAACGTTGCGTGTTATTGCGTGAAAAGTATCGCCACATTCGTTCGCGTATAGTACGGTTTAGTCTTTCCACTACAGCCGCTTTGATATCGGGGTTTCGAACTGTACGGAATTTGATGTCACGTTTTTTCAAAAATTCCTGAAACGTCGAGCCTACAAACTCCTTACCCTTGTCGGATTGCAAGAGTCGCGGGACGCGACCGTTGCTGCGTTCGAGTATTCGTCCGAAGGCTGCGGTGACGTTGGCTGTAGTTTTATCGCGTAGAGGCTCCAGCCACGCGTGTTTACTCAATACATCCACCACTACGAGTAGGTAACAGTATCCGTCGTTGTGCTCTTTGATCGTGGTTAATTGAAACAAATCGCACTCCCATACGTCGTCAATGTTGCTCACGTTGTAACTTAATCGCGGAAATTTACGCTTAACGGGTCTGTGAAGAGTATAGGCGTCTTGATTACTAAGTCACTCGTATATGCGTTCTTTCTCCCGCTTGTCAGCCGCGCTAAATAATTTGCCTTTTCGATTTACACGCACGAGATTGCGCGCACCCGCGTAACCAGCCTCGTGCGAGACATCGTAGTATTGCTGCTCGTACGATGCCATGCTTAAAAGTTTGCGAGACGTAGCCACTTGTTCTTTGCTCGATTTCTCGTCAAAGCAGGCGATGCCGGTGATTCGCTGGTGCTGTTGCTAGCGCTGTGTATTTCCATCAACGCGTCGATGCTCTCTTTACTAGGCAGTCGTCGTATCGCTGTATTATTCGGCTCTGTCACATTTTTACCAATTTTCACTATTTCCGGGTTTCCAATCAGCTTTATCGGTGTGTCGACTGTCTTGATGAATTTGGCGAAAGGTAAACGACCGATGGGCACTTCCGACTGATCCAGTGTTTTTTTCCTGCGTGCGACAACGTCGCTAATCAGTTCTATAATGTTGGAATCTTGTATGGGCCGGCCGTCTATACTGACTCTGCCAGTGCTATCCCCCTTGAGACGATCGCCGGATACGGTTTTCCAGTGTTTCAGCAGAAGGCGCGTTTTTTGAGCGTAACTCTTGGGCACGCTGTCGAGTATAATTTCTTCAGTCATTGGTGCCGAGGTGGCCTCTATTTCGTCGACGTCGCGCTCGTAATCGTGTTCAGCGTGACGTTCGGAATCTTTGAAAAACAGATATCGCCGCAGTACTTGTAAATAGTTTAGACATTTTTCACGCTCATCTGTAAAGTTATTCGAATGTAGAATCGTGTGCATCTCGGAATCGAGTCTCGAGAGATTGTCGCCGCACGTTTGAACAGAGTTTTCACACGACTCGTTTGGCGGTTGTGGTGCTGCTGCTGACTGAACGTTTTGCATGCGCGAAAACATATCTTCGGGCACGATAATCATTTTTCTCGCACGATCCATTTTAGTCTTCCGTTGCTGCTGCTGCTGCTGACTTTGAATTGAATAACTTTGAGACAAGAGCCCCGATAATAGGTGCGAGTAGAAGCGGCAAAAAAGCACCACCGTGCTGTACGAGAACACGTTTCTTCTTCTGCCAATTGCTGACAGATTTCTTATTATTGCAAATAGTCAATTTTCTCAGCACGTTTTTGTGCTTTTTGAGTCGTCGTTTATGCGAGTCTTTGATTTTGATCACACCTTGCAAGATATTCAAAGCGCACTCGCATATGCAACGTACGAGTCTCTTGTCGGCTGTGTGTAAAAGATCCGTGCGTTGTTGGCCGTCCGTGTGACAAAGAGCGTTCAGTACAGCCACTCATTTTCTGTTGAAATGCTTGGTGTCGAGCGTAGCCACGACGGGTATACAACAGCCAGCCTGTTTCTTCTTCATCGATGTTGTTGGCGCCATAGCTTCTCGCCTACTGTCTATGCCGAGAGCTCTTCACGCCTATTTTGTATTTTCACTTTTTACCGAATTTCGGCACATAGGCGTACTGAATATCGTTGCTTGGGAATATACACGTGCGAACCCTATACTCGTCCACGGTCGCTTGAGTTAGATCGAGAAAAAGATACGAGTGAGGTCCGCGCGTAGCGTCTATGTAAGCCTCCTGCAGAAACCTCGGATCTTCCGGATAAATTTGTCGCGCGAGATGCCGAATCTGAGCTCTGTCGCGAGGATTTTTAAATATAACAAGATACTTTGAATTTAAACTTATGTCGCGCTGAGACTTTCCCTGGTGAAAAATATTCTGCGTCACCAGAAAGACCGTCAAATTCAAATGATGAGACGAACGCGAGAACTATATCGTTCGATGATTCTCGCATCAAGTCGTCGAGAATCAGTAATTTTTTCTTTCCCCTATCCACGGAGTAATTGCTTCGCTGCGGAAGTCCCTCTCAAAACTCGATAGGTACAGCAGCACTCCCGCCAACTTTGAATTCACTGCGGTACGTCTCTTGCCACTCGGTATAGTAGAACAGAACCCTGTCGAAGCGAGCATCGCACATCTCCGGCAGATGCTCGAGAAATTTTTTCAGAAACCAGTTTTTCCAGCTCCTGTCGGTCCTGCTATGCACACCGTAAAAGGATGCTTCCAACGCGTATCCATCTTATAGACTAAAGCGCTCTCTTCCCGTAAAGCGCTTTTTATTAATATTATTTCTCGATCCCCGGGCGGCGGCGGCGGCGGCGGGCGCGGGCGGGCTCACGGGCCGCGTATACGCGTGTATTCTCGCGGGCCTCGTATACGCGTATACTCACGCGCGGGCCGCTTATACGAGTATACTCACGCGGGCCGCGTATCCGCGTATACTCACGCGCTGGCCGCTTATACGCGTATATTAGCGGCCGCATCCGCGGACGAGCCGTCTTTACGCGTGCATGTACGGCTCGTCTGTAAGCGTGCGATGATGAGTGGATAAAGGAGAGAGAGAGAGAGAAGGATGTTATAATTACAAGAAACATTTTAAGATTTTTTTTTGTTTTTTTTATTATAAATATATTAAACATAACGCAGAACAATATTTATTACTTAAAAACTAGTACAAAAACGAAATTTTTAAATTTACATACTATACTTAACTTTTGTAACCGTACGGGAGCGATAACCCGGGAGTAACATACCTACGCTTTTTTAGAACTATGCTACACGATTTGACCTCTTCTCGCGTGACAACAGTGTGGTCTAGCAGTCTTTTAATAGAATTAAACTTAAGATTAATGCATTTGTTCTCTTCATCAGACTCAAAATAATTTTCAATCATACTCTTAATGCTAGGATAATTTATTCTCAAAGAATTCGAGAAGTTTAGCGATATACCCTTGACTTTACATTTTTCGGATACCTCGCCAGTTCTCGAATTCACGGTTCTGAAGCCATAAAATTTCGGACCGCCTGAGAGGAAGCTCGTGATAAACGTGCCTTCCTCGAGCTCGTCGGTCATATCGCCGAGCAACGAGCCTAACGGGGGCCTGTATTCTTGTGCGTTTTGATCGTTGCACACAAATATGCACGAATCAGTGTCGCAGTACACAGCATCGTCGATGTACTGCCAGCTCGCGTACATCACTTCCTCGTTGACCAGCAGGAGACTCAAGACCTCCTTATCTTCGGCCGTTAGAAGTTTAAGGAGCTCTTAACGCTCCTTCACGATCACCGTCTGTTTTAAATTATCACGCTGTCCGAACTTGGCCCAGAAACAGTTCAGACAGAGCTTCGCAACAGTGCGCAGGACAGGGTTTTTCGCGACTTTTTCCGGCTCGAGCGATATCCCCTCATTCTCGCGATACTCGCGAATGTAACGCGCTTTCGATTCCGCGTCGACGCACCAAGCTGGAAATCCCGATGCTTCCTGCTTTAATCGCAAGAAAGTGTCGATGTAGCCAGCGAAAAGTCCACCTTCACCTGTGAGCGGATCGAACTCGGTCATACTATACTGCCATATGACAAATATTTCAGTTATAGTGTAGCCGAGTTCGATGGCTTTTCGCAGCTCATCCGCCACCCAGGTTCCGCTGAACTCTCGCTGGCTGGCATCCGGGTGACAACAATCGCTCTGCCGTATCTCTTCGCAGCATGTACGACACAGTGCGAAGAGAAGTTTGCCGTGCATTCTTAGCGGCAAAAGAGGCTGATACAATTTTCTCGGCGGTAAAACCTTACATTTTACCAGCCCATCTATGGCCGAAAAATTGTTGAGATTGCCACCTTTTTTAGCGCGTGTACTCTCGAGCAACGCGTCGAAAGTACGACCCCAGGCATTCGACTTGTTGCGATTGTTTTTGAAACACTTGAGGCAGCCATGCGTATAGCAGCCCTGAAATTCAAAAACAATGGGTTTTTCGGCTGGATTGGCAGATGGTAAGAATCCATCGACCAAAAATCCCTCGCGAAGCCGATATTCGCGCGCTCTGCCTGCATGCACGATTTCGCGACCGATCTCTCGCTCGCACTGTAGCAGCCACTCGACGGCTTTTTGCGAGTGCTTGTCGGCGCGGCTATACCGGCCCCTGGGAACTATTCCGATACTCTGTGGCTTTAAGAATTTTTTTCTATAGAGATGAGAGCACGCGGACGCGATTGTAGTAGCCACTACAAACGGGTCCGTGTCTCCGACCTCGAGAAAAATTTTTCTGAAAGCCACACACGCGCGACGCAGAATCGACACATCCATGCGACAGTAGTCGACGATTTCCTTGCGGAAATCAAACACTGCGTTCGCTGCACGCATCTCACTGTGCCACCGCAAGAACTGCTTGCGCTCGCTCGTCGACATAGTGTCGGGCGAATAATAGTGCGCATCTGGTATGGCGCCACGATATTCGGCGTTAGCCGACGTGTTGAAAAGGTGTGGAAAACAGCCTTTTTTCGTAGTCTCACCTAAACCGAATGTAGCAGGCAAGGCGGCCAACTTCATTTGAAAATAGCTGAGACTATCGATGAACTTTGTGCGACCATACCGGATGCACAGTATTTTCTGACCATTCAGGATGATGCTTGGCGCGCAATTTATTTTACGTTCGACAAGCCGCCGTAAAACGAAATGTGCATCGTACCCTCGTGCGTTGTGCGCGATGCATATTATATTTTCAAAGTCCGTTTTGTCGCGTACTACAAGCTCTAGCAGCTGACCAACGGGATCTTGGGTAAATATATGTTCGCGCACACCGCACGAGGGACACCATTCTGCTACTGAAATGTCGTCAGTAGAACTTATGCAATCCGTGCAGACTTGCTGTGAAACGCAGACATTCGGGACGTGCATCTTTATGCTTTCATCGCCTCGATACGATGCTTCTTGCATCGTTTCCAGATCGTAGAAAACATAAAGATACTTTTTCGCTGAAGCATCATTTTTTATCGGCTGTATAAAACAGTGCTGATTATAGCCGTGTGTCGACTTGCAATGTCGACACTAATTTTTGCCGCACTCATGCTTACCGCTCTGCCGGTTCACGCTTTTGCAGCAGGTACCGCAAATCTGCAGCACATCGCACAACCGCTTGTTCTTCGTTTTGTACGATCCCTCAGCCGAATGGTTGCGAAAACATACATCGCCGAAAAAATTGCGATTACACGATGCGCATTTTTGCAAAGCTTCGTTCTCGCTACAGGGTGGCGAGACGAAACAGCGCGAACACAGCTGCCTACACTTGTGATCCTCGATATTACTGTAGCCGCGATTGCAAAAAGTACAGAAAAATTTTGCCCTCGCAGCTCCAAAAATATTGACGATTACGTCATAATGAAGCTCGGAGTAGAGCAAAAATATTATGGTTGTGCAGGTATCGCTACGTCCGTCAAAAAATGGTGCTTCACCGCTGCCCAGCGAGTCTCTTTCGTAAGCAACTAAAGCTGTACCACGAGCGGTAAAATAATGCTGGAATTGACGAAGCTCTCGTACACCGCAACCTTCGCGAGGTACAAGAACACCGGCATCCTGGCACAATTTTACAGCTCGTTCATGTTGTAGCTGCCTACGACTGTCGCGGATGACGTTCCACTCGGCTCGCATCGCCGGGGTATCGTTCGCCTGGAGCGCGATTTTCGCCTCGACTACGACGAGCGCTCTCGGCAGACAGAGATTGTCGCGATTGCTGATCTGGATGATAGAGCGTTGAGAAACGCTGTCGACGGTTAAGTTTTTCCGTCGAGAGCCACCTGCACCTACAGGCATCTCTACGACGGTCAAACAAATGGTAAATGACTCGTCGACTCGAAAATTTGCGTTACTCTAGACGAGTCCAGACACCACAGACCATAAATCGTCGCCAGTCAGCGCGCTCGCGAGACGATACGAAAGCCCGGCCGACCCCTTGGCGAAATATTCCCGCTTCTGATTAGAGTTAGCAAATACTCGTAAATATCGCGTATCGCTAACTCAACCCAGCTGAGCATGTTGGTCCCACGCGGCGGTGTTTTAATCCGTAGCGTCAGACTGTGAGCGTCTGTACGGAATTTCCGTACGCGATGCACCGTATTCGCGATTATTGCGAAGCGACGAAAACGTACATCGTCATGAGCTTCCTCCTCATCCTCCTCCTCCTGATCCGAATCAGAAGCTGCTGCTGCAGAACCGCCGCTTATTATACTATTATTCCGCGACGGTGCCTCTTCGCTTGAGGTATCGACATCGTCGCCGCCGCTGCCGCCACCGCCTACCTGCGATATGCCGCTAGCCGTGCTCTCCTCGAAGATCGGGTGACCCGCATCGTAGAACCCAACCTCCTGCAGCATCGATAATATTGGACTCAGCATCACTGTTGAAGAGTCCGATGATACTGCCGGCGATGATGGACCCTCTTCCTCACTGCTGCTGATGTTATCGTCGTCGACTGTAAAAAACAAAGCCTTCATTCTTCTGCACGACTCTGGTAGCTTACACAATGACACGCATTTCGAGAGAGACTGATGGTTGCGCTGGCTTACAGAGGAGTTTTGTAGACGACTCAGGGCTGATTGGAAAATATCACGCCCTTTTTAGGAGTGATTTCAACGAATAAGAAGTATCGCAAAGCAGAGAAATCGTGAAAGAGGGGGATTTTGTTTTAAAACAAAGTGTAGCTCATATTACAGTCATAGCTGAGAAATCAGGGCTACGCAAGCACTGATCGGAAGAAATGAATCCGATACCGTAGTCGGTGTTTACGCTTTAGGTACGTAGCAGTCATAAGGCATATAGCGAACGTCTCAGAGAACGGACCGTTGCCAGCGCTAGATCCGGTAACACGGACCGAACAGATTTTTATGAGTCTGCGGCTGACTCTTTTAATCTCTCTCTCTCTCTTACCGGAGACCTGCAATCTTTTGTATAAACAGTTTACACTAACTCTCAAGTGTCTAGCGGAGAACCGATGATTCGTTCTCTGTGTTTAGTTTTGAAAATTAATCCGTTGGCGATAACAAAGCCCGACTTCATGATCACACGATACTTCCTTTAGATGATTCGCCACGTAGCAGTTATGAGGCAGATAGCGAACGTCTCAGAGAACGAATCGTTGCCAGCGCTAGATCCGGTGACACGGACCGATCAGATTTTTATGACTCTGCGGCTGACCCTTCAAATCTTTCTTACCGGAGACCTGCAATCTTTATACAAACAGTTTACACTTACTCTCAAGTGTCTACCGGAGATCCGATGAATCGTTCTCTGTGTTTAGTTTTGAAAATTAATCCGTTGGCGATAACAAAGCCCGAGTTCATGGTCACACGATACTTCCTGGAGCTGCTTCGCGAGACCCTGCGAACCTTTCTTGCGCTCTCAACCGTCTCCGATTTTTTTCTGATAAGCCCGCGCTGGATCTCAATTGTATACAAATAATCAGCCAGTCCTAGTGTAGCGTTACCGCAACGGTCTCGCATTCTTAAGACAACGAAAAAGTTGAAGAGGTGGGATATCCCTCTGCTTTGCCAACGGTTTACGCTTGTGACACGGCTCGCACCGATCAGTTCGCTCTAAGTCCCTACAGAGAGCACACAAGTGGCCACCATCGTGGCAGAATTGAAAAAATTAGCAGCCCAACGCGATGCGCTTCTCGCAAGTATCGAAGCTAAAAAACGTGCAATGGAGAAGCTGAACGGCCAGCTCGAGCGCTATCAGCAGAGAATGCTGGACATGTCAGCGCTGTTGCAGCAGAAACAGCAAGAAGCCGAGCTAAAAGCTTCTCTGGCTGTACAGTTTGTGCCGATCAACGTGAGGTGCAGAGTGTGCATCAAAATGACTTCGGAGCACGACGTGTGGCAGCAGTGTTCGAGGTGCCTTCTCTTTCGCTGCTGGAAGTGCAACGGACAGCCCTGCCCCTGCATCCTGGATATGGATTCGCCGAGATCGCCTTCGCCTCCACCAGCAGACGACGAAAACGACGGCGCCGACAGCAACATCCAAGGTACGCCACCGACAGCACCCCGCATCCGCAGAAGCGTACCTTTAGACTTTCATCGGATGCCTACTCCACCGAAAGAGTTGGTGCCAGGTTTACTGAGAGGAGGGCCCACGCGTCAACTGCGCCAACAACGCGCCACTCGCAAGTGTAGGTGCATCGCTTGCTTGTGATTTAATATGTGTGTGTGTGTGTGTACGTTTGTTTATTTTTTATTGTAAACATTTTCTCATTCGACACGTACGCGTTTTTTCGTAAATAAAAATAGTGTGCCATAATTTCTCTTTTTTATGTGTACAAAAACCCCCTACTCCCATCAACGATCCCCAAAGCCAAAATTTAGAGTAGGCTTTGCGGCACCGTGTAGTAGAGTAGTTATATATACACGCGTTTATTTCGATGCGAATCAACAACTCTCGACCATGGGGCAGGAGCAGAGCAAAGAGCAGCAGAAAAAAGGTTCCACGTGGGAGGAGAGGCAGCCTCTCGTGAGAAGAAAGAAGCCAAGAAAGCAGAATAATCAATCGTCGTTCTCAACCAACACTTTCTCATATCCAGAGAAAAGTGGATATAATAATCTCTCAAAAAAAATCCTCCTCGTCACAGAATCAAAAATCATTTTCCTCAAACACCTTTTCGTACCCCGAAAAAGACGGCTACAGCAAGCTAAAACAATAATTGCGATAATACATATTTCAAAAAACAATCGGCCCTTTTCAGGGCCACCATATAAATTATATACGTGGAACAATCTCTCTCTTTACAGCGCAGAAAGGATCAGAGCTGACGCAAGGGCAATAAAAGCCAAACAGCAGGTATACGACAGGTAGACAGCGGCGGACGCACGCGCGAGTATGGAGGGGAGGAGAGAGAAGCGGGTCCGGTACAGCAGCGGCGGGAGCCACCGCGCCAGAACTCAGAGGCTACTATAGTGTAAAAGGAGAGGGGACGGGCTTGTATAGCGAGAGTCGATCACGCGCGTTCTCTCGAGCTCGGGGCCGGTATGGTGTAGACAGCGAAAGAGAGAGAGAGAGAGAGAGAGAGAGAGAGAGAGAGAGAGAGA
>QLSS01001419.1:0-10260 GCA_024372645.1 Trichomalopsis sarcophagae
CCATGTTACACTGTTATTTTAATTTTTTTGGTTAGTATTACCAGAATGATGGGAAAAATAGTAGATAATAAGTTTCTCGATAATGGCACTTACACAGTTATTGGGTACCTCTGAAAAGCAAGACATTAATTCTTTTGTTTTTGCATTGATTTGTTACATTTATTGTTATATATAGTAATATAGTACATACATAATATAGTAGTAATATAATAAATTTAGTATGTACATCTATTTTCATGATTGAGTAGTATGAACCATTATAAAGTTGATTTTTATTACAGAGAAATTCAACGCTTGTATAATGTAACACTTGGGAATGACACTTGGCAATGATCGTATCCAAATCATCGTAGAAGTCAAATCTTAGGTAAAACATCTAAAATAAATTATTTATTTACTTTATTAATAGTTCTGGCTTTGTAATTCAATATTTCAGATAATTTGTAAATTTTTTCCACATTATTTCAACACACTTTCTGTACAGTTTTCTTGGCTGTGTTTTGGAGATGGCCAACCTTTTACACCAATAAAGTCTATCAATAAAACACGGCTCTTCAACATTATAAGCTTAGGTGTTTTGATTCCTCGTAAACGATTCAAATTTCTCATTTCTTTGTCTGCCTACGTATGAACCATTTTTCTTGGATTACTACGACAATAGCCATGTCGAAATCGAAATTCTCCAGTTACATACTTGTCTGTGTCTTTACAAACTAATACAGAAGTCTTGTAAATTTTGATTGCAAACTCTGTACCAGTCTTTGATCTTGCCTGTTTACCCGTGGAAATGCAACCATTGATTTCATCTAAAATACCTTTATTTATCATTATAAATAAAATTTATAAGAAAGAAAGATTGTAATGTAAAAGAAATGATATTATTTAATGCTTTGATGTCTTTATTTATCGAAAGCTTGTTTGAAACGAGATTATTGTATGACTATTTGAATATACAATGTATGTCAGCTGTCTTGTTTGAAGTTTGAAAACAAACATTTACATTGTTATGCTAATTAGAAAATAATTCTATCAAATTATAACCAAAAAATATAAAGTACTTGTTTTACCTTGTTATATTTAGGTATAAGCATATGTCAAGTTATTAGCTTATAACGAGTTGACGTTCGTACTCTCGTTGTGTCCCTCTCCTCACCACTTATTTGTAATACATCATATATATTATTATTGTCACTCTCGCTATTTACAGCTACACAGCAGGTAAGTGAGAGAACCGCGGCGAGAGCATGGCATAGAGAGCAGCGCGAGCATGTCTGTGTGTGTCGCGCTTCCTAGCGGGCCGAAGGGCCAACAAAAACATGTGTGTGAGAGAACGCGCGAGAGAGCGCCGCGCGGCAATTGGCAGTCGCCCGTCATACCTATCAGACGTCTTCACTTTCACCGCGATTCTTTGTTTCGATTATCGACAGTTTTCCTTTTGTGTATCTTGCGTGCGTGCGTATATCGTGCCTTCCTCGTGACCGGTATCATAGAAGATTCCTGTACGTGCATCTTTTGCCTATTGCTGCGTAGCGTGCTGATGATACCGCCGCCGCCTTTGTTTATTGACGGATGCCTATAGTCCCGAGGAGGTCACGAGGCATATTTGCAACCGAATAGCAGCAAGTGTGATTGTAAGTACTAGTTCCGTATATTGCTTCTCTCTCATTGCTATCTATGCTTCGCTCTGTCTCTCTCTCGCTTACGCTGCAACACTGTCAACTATCGGTTAATATACTTTGTTTTGCTCTTTACTCTTTGTTCTCTTTTATTTGTGCCTGACTCTACCTTTTCCCTGACGTGCTTGTGCGACTCAACCCTCGTTCTATCGTTATTGAAGCCGCGCAGCAGACCCACGACGCTCTCCGCGGGCCATCGTCTCCAAGGACGGCTTTTACACGGCAAATACTGTCTACCGGGTTAGGCTTCGTGCAGCCTACAAGAAGCCCGCTTCGAGCGGATATAATTTCTCCCTTACATACATAACTATTATAACGAGTGAGCAATCACACCGTTATAAGCTTATATAATGTACTCGGGAATGACACTTGGCAATGATCATATCCAAATCATCGTAGAAGTCAATTCTTAGATAAAACATCTAAAATACATTATTTATTTACTTTATTATTATTTTTGGCTTTGTAATTCAATATTACAGATAATTTGTAAATTTTTTCTCTAATCTCATTCTAAATCCATGATAAGTTTAAAATGACTAATAAAGTATGTTATTTATTACATTAAATCATTGTTTCCTGTATCATAGCAAAAAATATTCAACTTTTAAAAGTTTTTTAAATTATAATTTTATATTTTTATAGATTTCCATCGACATGGCTGAATCAAGTAAAAGGAATCAAAGGAAATCAAAACTATCTGGTTCACTGAAACGATTGACTTTTACAATCAGAATCGATGGCGAAGAATGGAATCAGATAAAACCCGTTAAAAGATTTGAGAAAGACCGTATTGTCGAAAGACTAGTTGATCCTTGGACTCGTATTGTCAATATAAAAATTTGGAATGAATACAAACTGCCGTGTGGTTTCTCTATCAAAAAGCAAACCATCTATAAACGGGCTGGATACCCATATTTACGATTTTTCGGAAAATGTAAGGATAAAAAATGCGGAAAAAAGATTTGTGGGGAATGTATAGAACCTGATTCTGATGGTATTACCATACACATAAAATGCTTTGATACATATGGTATACCACATACGAGTCAACTACAACTAAGATCTTATACGCGACGTAAGGCTGAACAAGATTTATTAGCATATAAACCAGGACAATATAAACAGCATCAAGCTGATATGCTTTTAAATGATTCCGGAGGACAATGTCCATTATTGCCAAATACTCCGGTTATCAGTAAAACTCGACAAACCAGCAAAGATAAAGCTATAGGCATCAATCAATATCCCGGCGATACTATTACTTCGGTAATGGCTATAATGGAAAAAGAAAATTGTATTCGCGAACTGTCAACTATACCATTTTACGTATATTTTTGGACTGACAATCAGTTAACTTTGTGGAAAGAAGCAAAAACACAAAATGCATTTATATCTATAGATGCTTCAGGTTCTTTTGTCAAAAAAAGTTGATCTTTTTGAAGGCAATAAAAGTACAGATATATTTTTATATAACATTGTAACAAATGTAGGAAAAAAAATATATTCCATTTGTCAAGCTTTGTCAAGTACTCATGATACAAATGCCATCTTCTCTTGGCTGCTGTTTTGGCTACGAAGCGGAGCTCCGATTCCCGAAATAGCTATAGTTGATTGCTCAGGTGCTCTGTTAAATTCTGTGGCGCTAGCTTTTAATCACTGTTATTTTACTGATTATCTAACACAATGCCTAAACCTTTTAATTGGAAAGAGTAATTTAGTACCACCTTGTTTAATTAAGCAAGATCGAGCTCATTTAATAAAAGCTGTAAGTCAATGGAAGTGTTTTCAAGGAGATGCTTGGATAAAAAAAGATTTTTATATTCGATGTATTGCGTATTCGTTAGAGGTAGATAATTTAAAACTTTTAGAAGAAGTAATGATATCAATATTTGTAATTGCAGAAAGCGAATACAGCGACATAAATAGTGAATGTAACAAGCGAAAATCATGGCTATTTGAAAAGATTGCTACATTTGATTATGAAAATATGTATAAAGTCGAAGATGAAAATGAAGAAGATACTGCGAGAAAAAATTATAGTTATATTAATGATGAAATAGAGAATGCAAAGTCAACGGAAAAAATTAGTACTTATGTAGAAAATGTTTATAACAACTCTGTTTTAAAGTGTTCTATAGGAAAAGAGTTTCAAGAAGCAAATAACTATTATTTGCCAAGCATTTCAAAAAACCTAATCAACCTTTATTCGCAGTTTCCTGCCTGGACGAACGTAATGAATCGATTTTATACATCGGCGAATAAGACACTGACATCGGCTAGATCCGAATGTTTTTATCGAATTCTTAGAAGAGATTGGAATATGACGTGTGCTATCTCATTAAATAGATTTTTATTGTCTTTTCGGAAAGAAATAGTTGGTTCAACAAAATTAGGCCGATCGGGTATTAAATTACTAAACAGTTGCGATGATCAAACTAAGACCAAATCAATCAAAACTAGTCAGAAAGAGCATGTTATTAGCTCGAAAAATCTCGATTGTAACGATGATAATGTGATTGAATTGGTTAAATCTGCTGTAAATTTATCAATAAATGAGGTCTTTCAAAAAGTTGATCAAAATAAGAAAGATTTGAAAATAAATTGTAATGGTCATGATGATCGAATCGATGATGCAAACGTTTATTGTACAGAAAAGGCAAGGTTTTATTATGCGACTCAGTTAATTAGAATTTATCAACAGCCAATACAAGGTGACTATACAGTTGCAATTTATAATTGTTCTTCAATCTCTAAACAAATTTTTAGTATAAGGAATTTGAAAGAATGCGTTATTCTGTGGGGATCTGATTTAAAAAGCTTACAAGCAGATACCTATGTTTCGGGATCAATTATAGATAGTTTCATGTTAGTAAATTGTGTAAATAATTGGAAGAAATGTTCCTTTATTTCTACTGATCAAACGAATTACATATTAGGATATTCCTACAAAACTGAGAAACCGAATAGTTGGAGCATGTATAATATTGATTTTTTATTTTGTGGTTTAGTATTCCTTCCTTATTGTTTCAAAAGTCATTGGTGCTTATTAATACTAAACGTAGAAGAAAAAACAATGATGCACTTAAATCCTTTTGGAGATGATCCTATTGAGAGTGCCCGAGCAATAAAAGCATTTACGACATATTTAAAAGAATGCAAATCGGCGGAAAAAAATAATTTGTGTCAAATTAAGTGGTGTTTAATTTCCCCATGTGATCGTTCCTTGCAAAAGGATGTATATAATTGTGGACCGTTTATAATGTTTTATATGAATAGTTTAGCTAGTGGAAAAACACTAAAAGATTCTAATTTCGATCCAAATAAATACCGTTCGTCAATCGCTATAGATCTTATATGCAAATCAGAACCTGTAATTGAAATATGTTTGTATTGCATGAAAACAAATTCGAGTGTAACCAAGGAGGATGTAAAAATTTGTAAAATTTGTAAAAGGTGGGCTGATATTGTGTGCATTATAAGGAGAAATAATAATTATAATGTCGAAGATCCATTGTTATTTAACAACGTATGTATACTATGCGATATAAAGACCTCATAAAGCAAAGTTAAGCAGTCATTAAATGTTATAAACAAATAAATTTATTGATTACAAAATTATTTAGTTTTTACTACTTTATTTTGTTCTTAATTTCCAGATTTCAATCTCCTGTAGTTCTATTTTTTATATTATGATTGAAGGATAGGTATATTCAAATAACTGCTAAATTAAAAAAGTTAATTCATTATTTTATTTACAGTCAAGCTTGTTTTACGTACATAATAAGTGCCACATACACTCTAGGTATTCGTTTAATTCTTGTGGGTTTGATTTTGTTACTCTGATACTTCGTCCACACATCTTTAATTGTTCTGGTATATGCAATGTAAGTATTTTTTGTATTTTTCAACACACCTTCTGTTTCATAACATATTAAACCAACAAGAAGAAATATATCATCTTTTATTATTATTTCTATTGGAATTGTATTTAAAAATATTGATAAATTATTTTTTTGAACATCAATAGCAAGATATGATCCTATGGTATGCGAACTGACTGTACGACTGTCACACTTGTCACCTAAATTGTTTATGTTAGCAGAGAAGCCATCGTAGAGTTCCAACGTTATTTTATAATACATGAACGTAGTAGAACATTCTTCGCAATGTATTTTTGTTTCAATAGAATAATGATTGTTCATTAATTGAGTAAAAAAGACTCCAGCTTGTTGTAAATACATAATATGGTCATCTTTTTTATCACCATATTTAAATAAATATAGGGGCCTAGATCTGTAAAAGAAATCAAGCTTTTTTGTTTTTGTAAACTTAATAATAAAATTTATAAAACAAAGTTGTGGATTATCGCAAGTACATATATCATTATCGCAATTTTTTTGAAAATAACTATTATAATAAGCGAATGATACTAGTTGAGAGATTGAATCAAAAATAGAACTGTCTTCCAAAACATACTTTCTCTTTTCTATCATTTTTGGTGCTTGATTTTTGGCATTTCTAATGAAAGGATCTCTCGGTCCATTTTGATTTTTAGTTACAGCTTGTTCATGATGAATCTTCATTTCTGGACATGGCGACAAATAAACTCTTTTTCTCTTTTTCAAATTTTGTGCGGTTTCTTTTTTTGTTGGTATAGAATAAAAGACGACTTCATTTGTTATGTTGTCCACTGTGCTTTGATCTGCTTTTGTGCAAGAATCTGATATCAGTATATTCGCTGTCGAATCTTGTTTAACAACATATTCAGAAGCACTTTCTTGTTCGTACATGTATTCTTCATTCTTTGAATCACAAGAAAGTAATTCGTCAATTTTAGATACAAGTTCCATTTTTTGCTGAAAAATTGTGTCATTTACTTTTTCACAATTGCTTTCTACACCATTGTTTACATTTTTTTCTGTTAACTGAACAATAGAATTATCAGGTTCAGATTTTTGCTTAAAGTCTACTGTTACCTCATTCGTTGTAGAATCTGGTCTAAAATCATACTTAAAATAATTTTCTATTTGTTCATATATATTTTTATCATTCTTAGAATCACAAATAAACGAAATGTCAGATAGTAAATTATATTGAGAAATTGTGTCATTTATTTCTTCATCGTTGCTTTTTATACTGACTTTATCATATTCCTCTGGATAAGCAGTAGAATGCAAAACTTTTTGATTAGTTACGTCATTTGTTATGCTTTGGTCTACTTTTGTGTAAGAATGGTCCATTTGCACATGTGATTTTGAATCTGGTAAAGATTGTAAATTGCAACTAGAAACATCTTTAATCATGTTATCTTCATTTATTGATAAATTAGAAGATAACAATTCAGTTTCTTCTATCCTGCACTGAAAAATATTATTATCTATTTCTTCGCAATAGTTCATTTTTGTAATATTTCCATTATGTATTCCTAACAATTCAATTTCACCGTTTTTGTCTTCAGATTGTTTAGTCTTACAAATATCATTCCTTTCAAAAACCTCATTTTCACCTTTTTCTAAACGACTTTCATCTCTTTTTCCCATTGATTGATTCTCATCAGTTTCACCCTCTGATTCTTCTTTAAGTTCGTCATTATCACATTTTTTAACCAATTCATTTTTACCTTTCCAATTCTCTTGGTAATTCAGACAAAAATGGTTACTCTTAACTAACTTTTTGGTTAGTGCTTTTTTATCATGTTTAAAATTGTAGATAAACTCACGACCTAAAGAGCATAAATTACTAGATACTTCTATATGACTTTTTATGAACTCGGCTGCACTGTTTAATGGTCTCTTTATTTTCTCTAACTTCGTTAAATGTTCCATTGAAGAAGTCGTCGGCAAACATGACAAATCATCTTCTGCTTCTAATAATATATTCGTCCACACAGGAAATTCAGCTATAAACTCTTTCAAATGTTCATTAAACCAAGACAAATTATAGTAAGCATTTGCATTCATCGTCGTACTACATTTATTTGGATCTGATGTTCGGGTAGCTTTCCTTTTCAACATTTTAATATAATTAGACAATTCATCTTGATTTTTTGTTGAATAATTTTCTTCTAATCTTAGATAAGAAAATACATCTTCATTGTACTGTGATTTTGCAGATTTTTCATATAAATTATATTTTTCTTGTACATTACTTTCTTTTATGTTAGATAACATTTTTTCCTTGTGATGTTTCGTGGACTCATTTTCAAAAGGACTTAAGACTAGAATTAGCAGACTGATGCATACGTCCTCAAATTGAATAAGATCCTTAGCAGTACTTAAGTACAAAATACACTGTATAAAAAATTTCTTTACCATTTTTGGTTTACTGTTAAAACAGTTCAAATCTTCAATTACTCGAATCACAGTTAAAATATCAACTTGTATTAAAGTTGAGGGCAATTCTAAATTTGTATTTTGTAAATATCTATAGCACTGCAAGTTATATTCATTAAAGTAGCATGAATTAAATGCAAAGCATGTTCCATTAAGTAAGAGTTTTGAATATCCAATTATTAGTTTCGAAGGAATAGGCACATTATTTTTTAAAAAACGGTGGTAAAAATCTATTACAAAATGAGATTCTATTTTCTCGCTTAGTGCTTGAGCTACATTAATTGTTATATCATTAGCCTTTACTGCTAATATAAATAAAAACACATTTCCACTCATATAATTCTTCATTCTTACTTTGTCAATGACATTATTAATAATCAACAATGTTGCCGTAGAATCGAAAATCTTTATACAGTCTTTCCAAATGTCCAATTGTTCTGGTAACCAATATAAAATACTGAATCGTCGAGGAGTGAGGCCTTGAATGCAGCCAGAATACTCAACTGAAAATGCCATTCGATGCAACACATCATACTGATCTTCTGCAACCTGTTCACTTCCTTCGATGCTTTCCTCTGCCATCCCATCGTTGACTTCATGATCCACATATTTTTTGTTGCATCCAAAACGAACTGTTTCCAGTTTGGTTTTAATATTGTGTCGGTTCTGTAAGATATAAATGTATAAATTGTGTGGCTCTATTCGTTTGTTTAAGCTATTACACGCTTCTTGCCAAACATCACTCTCTCTTTCTTTTTTCAAGCTTTTATTGTCATTAAAAATAGGTAAATTTTTCACAGAGTTAAAAATTTCAGAAAAAGATACGGCTGGCCGAGAAGGCATGGTGAATTATAACAGTATTTACGAAAGTATAGCAGCAACGCGCAAACAACAAGAAGACATTTATAGAAAAACAAATGAAGGCGGCAGTATGATGTTTAAAAAATCTACTTTACCGACCGAGATATTTGAAAATGAAATGTAAGCGCCATGCAGTTTTAAGATGTTATAGATTTTTTAACAATATTTCAACTTATGCAATTAATGTTATTTGCATAATAAAAAAGAGAAAAAGAATGTTATTTTGAATAGTCCATTTTAAAACGCAGACTTTGCTAATAACGTTCAAATTGAATTAATTTTTGAAAAAGAAGTTGTTCTTCTTTTGTTGTTATTATTATTATAATTATTAATAAGATCAACTATTTGATTTTGGGCAATGGAAAAATGTTAAAGGAAATACGTATACCTTGTCAACCCTCTCGGAGTCAAAGTTCTCCATCGAGGAGTGAAAGTTGATTGCTGCGTACGAGTTTTCAATAGTTTTCCAGCTCCTTGTCGAAGAGTATGCACTGTTTCATCGGTGAAAAGATTGATTTTAGTCGAGTGTACCATCTGGAGCTTCCAAACAGATAATAAGGCAGCATTGTGAAGATCCCAAAGATCCAGATAAAAAATACTGTAAGAATATGATTGTTTAAATATTGCGCATCGATGTATTTTAATACTTAAAAATGATAAGAAATAGATTAAGAAGCATTAGACAGCTTTGTCAATGATTTTATAGTCCCTCTGATGACGTTTATGGTGAATTGACTGCCAATCGAGTGGCCAAAAATGTAAATACTTGCATTAGCTATGACATATTCTAATGATTTATATCAGTAATAATAAAGCATGCTATTAACAAAAAATCTCTGGCTATTCTTACACCGTGTAAAATGGGTTTGTGTGTCATGCATAACGGATAGTCCATCTATATCGACAGCTTGCTGGGTAGTTTGGCCTGCACCTGCTCAGCGGAGTCCCTGTAGAAATCCAAAACTTCATCATTTTTGGAAACTACAATTATATCCTTGTTTCATCCAAGCCAGTGCGATGCCTCTTCGCTGACTAAGCACGTACGAACGCCAACAAGATCATAGCTGCAAAAGAGTCATTATTATTTTGGAATTACTTTTCAACGTAATGTTGTCATGAAAGAAACTTACTAGTTCTGTTTGATGAACGAGCTGACTTGCAACATGGAATCCCCACCTTCGTAAACCTGTTTGCTAGGTTCAAATTTGTTTTGCAGAACTTTAGGCCAGAAAATAACAAATTAGAAGTTATCAAGTTAGGGCTTCGTTAACAATCATGCGATGAAAGACTTACTTGAGTCCTTCCTTTTCAAGAACTTTCTTAGTGATAGTGTGCCCAAATCTGACCTTCTCTCTCAGCTTCATAGCAATGTTGTGGAAAGTAGCAGA
>QLSS01001422.1:0-10197 GCA_024372645.1 Trichomalopsis sarcophagae
AATTCAAGGTCAAATAACAAAAAATCTGCTAAACAGCTGTTTGTCTGGTTTTATTTTACTGATGTCGAAAGATGACATTGACAAAAGTTGAAGGAGGCAAAAAAGGCCATCTAATGACACCAACACCTTTGACCTTGAACTCGATTTTCAAGGTCATTTGAAGGTCATTGTGTTTTTTTTAGCGGGAACCCCTATTTTTGACCTCGGAATACGGAGCAGCGGAAAAAATTACGTCGGAAATCACATTTCAAGATTGCCTTAGTAACCTTGCGAAGGTCAATTCACGGTCAAATAAGATGTATCAGCCTAAGATTGTTTTCCTTTCAATTTTTTCGTAGAATTATCATTTTGTTATTGTAATAAACATTAAGAGAATAATTTACTTAAAATGTGATTATGCTTTGCTGACTTCAAAGCCATTTTGTAAGGTCAAAAGTGCAAAAATGCAATATCAAATGTTATGTGGAGTCCATATGTATATCCTAACTTTAGCGTTACCCAGAAACAACGACGTAGACGTAATAGGATAGTGTTCCCTTTGGGGTGCTTGATTAGAGTGAGTCTCCTTGCCTCTCACTTTTCGGGGTGCTTGATTATAGTGAGTCCCCTTGCCTCTCACTTTTTGGGGCGCTTGATTAGAGTGAGTCCCCTGGCCTCTCACTTTTCGGGGTGCTTCAATAGAGTGAGTCCCCTTGCCTCTCACTTCTCGAGGTGCTTGATTAGAGTGAGTCTCCTTGCCTCTCACTTTTATTATGTACAGATTTGAATGTAGGTGCCCAAAGACACCACCATTTTTTTGGATTCTATTCAGTTCTTGGGATGTTTTCGTAAGCGAATTTTTATCCTATCTTTAGCGTTACTCAGGAACGACGTGGACACAATTGGCTACTAATTTTCCTCATCGAATTTTGCCTGAATTTATTGTTGAAATAAATAATTTATTTTGTAAAGATGATTTTTCATGTTGAATTTTCCCTCGACTCATTGTTGAAATAGATAATTTTTCTAATAAGAGATCTCTTTTCATATTAATTTATCCTCTACTCATTGTTACTTACACTTAGTATTCAATAGTTTACTAGTTATTGAATAGTTATTGATTAGCCAAACTAATCAAATATCATTTGTTTAACATTTTCTCTTTTTCATTCATTGACCTTTATTTTTTCTATTAAAATTTATTTCTCATCGAAAGCTATCTAATTTGTTCTGTTTGGTAAAAACAAAATTTTTTATTGAACTTGTTATAAATTTTTAACAATGGCTGATTATCCAGCCGCTGAAAGGGTTGATATTTTATTGATTCTTGGTGAATCTAGACGTAATTATCGACAAGCTGCAGCCTTGTATCGAATTCGATATCCCGATAGAAGACATCAAAGTCATACAACCATTCGTGACATTTACCGTAGAGCTCAACAAGGGCAACTAGCACGGGTTAGAGAACGTCGTAATTACAACGAAGATGATCTTCGTATATTGGTCGTTTTAGCAATGGTTGATTTGAATCCCCACGTTAGTACCCGTGAAATTCAAAGGCAAAGTGGTATACCTATGGCTACTGCTTGGAGAATACTGAGAAGTCAACGTTATCATCCATATCATATTACTTTGACTCTGGATCTCACACCTGCTGATTTGAGGTTAAGGCTACAGTTTTGCCAATGGGCACGACAAATGATTGCTAATGATCGTAACTTTTTTCAAAAAAGGTGACAGGTGGATTGGACGCACTGGACGTGGAGATTTGTGTGTTCGATGGCCACCGAGATCTCCAGATATGACATCACCCGATTTCTATTTGTGGGGGTATTTGAAAGATGTTGTTTATGAACATGAAACTACAACAAGGGAAGATATGATCCACAGAATTCAAACCGCTTGTGAAAACATCCCAAGAGCTGTATTACTCAGAACAGTAAAACATTTTCACCATCGAATTGAATTGTGTATCCAACAAAATGGTGGTGTCTTTGAGCACCTGCGTTGAATTTTGAGCAAAAGTGAGAGGCAAGGGGACTCACTCTAATCAAGCACCCCGAAAAGTGAGAGGCAAGGGGACTCACTCTAATTAAGCACCCCGAAAAGTGAGAGGCAAGGAGACTCACTCTAATCAAGCACCCCGAAAAGTGAGAGGCAAGGGGACTCACTCTAATCAAGCACCCCGAAAAGTGACACCTTCTCTTACCGAGATTACAAGTGCATAGACACTTCTAGTCTTGTCGACCTCTTGTCTTGTTGTAACTGGACAGCCATGAATTCCATTAAAATCAACCTAAAGGGCGCTTTATGCGTTCTTAATAACAATCTAAAATCAGCAATTGATGCATTAGCACCTTTAAAAACGGTTTGCCCACGTAGTAAATATGCTCCTTGGTCTGGACCAGAGTTGAGAATCCTCATAGATAAACGCAATGCTACACTCAGCCGCTATAAGCGCACGGGGAGAGCGGAGCTTTTCGATGAGGTTCTTCGACTCACCATTGAGGTCGACATGCGTTCTGCTCAAGAGCGTGAATCCTTCATTAGCCATCGGACGCTCTTGATGATAACAGAAATATATCGAAGGTAATGCGTCATCTCGGCCTTCTGCCTGGGCGTAAGGAGGAAGAGATTTTGGTTTCACGCCAGGGAAGCTAAATGAGCACTTCGCGGGAGTATCAGTGTCACCCCTCAAAAATATAGACAACGCAACGGACACTATCTTACTTGCAAGCAAGGAGGGCTTTACTTTTAGCCTTGTTAGTATGAGCGATGTCGTCCTTGCTATATCACATTTTTCCTTGCAAGCGTGAAGTGTCGATGGTATTCCGTGCGGGGTGGTCGTCAAGGCCCTCCCAATTATTGGCAAATTCATTCTTAATCTATTTAACTGCTTCTTCGCTCAAGGAATCTTTCCGAGTATCTGGAAGCAGGCAAAGTTAATTGCGCTAAGAAAGACCAGCGCTCCTTCAAACGTTAAAGACTTTCGTCCAATGGCACTGCTCTGCTTCCTCTCAAAGGTACTCGAGAAGATTGCGCACACCCAGATCACGGAGTATCTTAATAAAAATCATATACTTGACCCCTTCCAGACCGGTTTCAGGAAACATTGCAGTACACAGACTGCGTTATTAAAAGTGATCGACGACGTACGCGCGGCTATTAACAAAAAGAAGGTGACGATTATGTTGCTGTTTGACTTCAGCAAGGTCTTTGACACCATCTCACCTTCTAAGTTACTATTTAAACTGCGACAGTTGCGACAGTTGGTGTTCTCTAGGGCAGCTCTTCTGTGGATTAAATCATATTTACAGGGGCGATCTCAGATAGTAATTTGAATAAAAACGGAACCTCAGAGTGGCTTGAAACCAATTTGGGAGTTCCACAGGATTATTTCCTGGGACTCCTGCTGTTCAGTCTCTATGCCAACGTTTTGCAATTAAACATCTGTTTTATGTGGACGACCTCCAGATTTATCTACACAGCAACAAAGACAATTTCCTGGACGTCGTGGCTTGACTAGCAAAAGCTAGGGTTTCTGGCTGAGCGGAGAGCTCTGGTCTGCGAATCAACTTCGGCAAAACCAAGTCCATATTTTTCAGGTCCATGAAGAACGTTAATGATATTAAATCATGGAACTTGACTGGGGTTTCATTGCCGGACGGAGTGAGCGTCCCATTCAATGAGACGGTCGTAAGTCTCGGTGTTGTATTGGATAGCAAACTTACTTGGAAACCGCAGGTGGATGCTATCACGAAAAAAGTCAACAAAGCCCTGTATTGTCTGCGGTTTATCAGGGGCTGCACCACTGAGACTTTCCGCAGAAGGTTAGTTGAGACACTGATACAACCACACATTGAATACTGTACTGTGACCATCTTGGACGCGTCGAACAAACAGCGAATACGGTTACAGAGACTTAGCAATTTATGTATGAGATTCATCTTCAGGGTTAGGGTGGATGAACACACCAGTCCCTACCGGAGGCGTCTTGAATGGCTTCGCACTGATTCCAGAAGGCTCAACTTTGAGGCCATTCTACTATACAGAGTAATTTGGATCGATGAACCTTCGTATCTGATCTCATTTTTCAGCAAACACAAGCCGAGACCCTCCAGTAGGGGAGTTACTCCGGAACTGAGCATCCGTACCGTTAACACTGAAACCGGGGCTAGGACCTTCCAGGTCCAGGGTGCTCGGTTCTGGAACTCTCTCCCTTCTACTCTGCGAAACCTACCATCACTCGCCTCCTTCAAGAGGGCACTGCGACAGCACCTACTGGCCAGCGATTCGTAGCAACTCTGAGCCCTCTGGCACTGTATATATATTTATTTTAGTCTGACTTGGCCCTTAGGCTATAACTTAACCACTAGCCATATATGCAATGTAGATAGGTCTATGATAATGAATTTCAATATGCTTAGAATTTTTTGTAAAATTACCATTATTTGCAATGTTTATTGCTCCCAAATTATCCTCATAAAATTTGATCTGTCCTTTAACGTTTATATCGAATATTTTTACCAACTCTAATATATATTCTAACTCGTTTACAACTTCTAATAATCCTACATATACTGCGTATGTCGACGCTTTTGTTGCACATTTTTGTTAGCGTGATTTCCAATCGATCGCATTTCCAAAGCACCTAATTACATAACCAGATTTAGACTTTCTGTCTAAATGATCACTAGCCCAATCTGCAAATACATAGCCATCAATTAAATTATAATTTTCTTTTCTTTAATATGTGAACTTAAGTCTTTAGTTGAGTACAAGTATTTTAACACTCTCAAAGCATACTTCCAGTCAGTACTATCATAACAATTTTGATATTTACTAAAATAGTTTACACTATAACTTATATCTAGTCTTTTACTTGAGCTGATATACAATAGAGTCCTTATAAAATTTCTGTACTTAATTTCTATATCACAACTTTCAGCCTTATCAATCTTTAAATTTGTTTCCATAGGAGTACTATACAATTTACTATTTTGCAATTGATACTTAAACGCTAGTGACTCTATATATTTTGTTTGACTTAGTTTCATCTCACATTTTGTTATTACAATGATCATAAAACGCAATACCTCAACTCATCTAGTATTACTAGAAATAAAAGTATTATCGTACCTATAAACAAAAAGAGAATTAGTGATGAAAACTGTTATATTAAAGCGATCTCAGTGTTTAATGCACTACCAAACAATTTAAAAGTGTTAGAAATAGGAAAATTAAGTCAACTAAAAAACCGTTGCCAATTCATTGGTACGTAGGTTCCCCCAACTGAATTGACATTCTGCGCGTTTCGCGCGAGCAACTGCTTTTACGTATGCTTTTTGGACATGTCTTAAGTTTTAAGGTTATAATTTCTCAATTCAGAAATATTGTTTGTAACGGGGTGAGACTTGACGTGAGAGGAGAAAATCACATAAGGAGACGCCGGGACCGAGAATCGATGCGGCGCTCCCGAAATCTCTAGGCGCGTGTGCTACCGCTTGAGCCAACGCCGCCCTATTCCGTCACTGTATCCTGCCTCGATTACCGACGTGTCGAGGGACGTTGTTTCTCGTTACATGTTTCAATTAATATCAAATTAAAATTTATCAATTAGCGTTGTTTTATTATTTATTCAATTTTCTTATGTATCATAAATAACTTTGTAAAAATTAAATCTATTTTTGTACGTAAATACTTTCTACATTTTGTATTTTCGCGCCCTTTTATAAGCAGCCAATCAAATTTAGTTTTAGTCGGCTTCACTTTTCTTGTATCTCTTTTTTTTAAGGGAAATAAGTTTTGGATGGTTCATTGTCCAAAAGTTTGCAGACCTCTCTGTTTTTTTATTGTAGAATACAAACACTGCCGTCATTTTTTTCACGGAAATTCACGCATGTATACATGTGTTCCTAACCAACCTATCCATTAAAACAACAGGCTATTCATTAGATAGGTTACTCGCGCAATTTTCGAGAAAAGGAATGTTTTAGCTCTTTCGAAATAGTTTAAAATTTGAGCAGCACACACACATCCACACACACACACACATACACACACACGTACACACACACACACATCCATCTAGTGCGGAGTTTTCCTGTTTTCTCCCATCTGGCGCCGCCCCAGGTTGTGGATAGGGGAACGTTCGCCACTAGTGGAGGGCATCGTGGAAATAAAATACACGAGGTGGACAAAAAAAA
The DNA here is from genome assembly GCA_024372645.1 of Trichomalopsis sarcophagae. NCBI lineage: Eukaryota > Metazoa > Arthropoda > Insecta > Hymenoptera > Pteromalidae > Trichomalopsis > Trichomalopsis sarcophagae. The sequence goes on from QLSS01001422.1 coordinate 6,186, forward strand.
CGGCTAGGGGAAGGAACCCCGAAAATAAACCAAATATGGAAAGTGTAGTGAAGGAGAACAACATTACGGTGCAGGGGAGGGATACCCCAGTACCGGCGTCTACAGGGAGTGATCAAGCGGGCTCCCAGGCGTCGTCATCAATTGACCGCAGTGCTGCAGGGGTTGGTCACTCGGCCCCTGTAGCAGCTAATGCTACAAGTGGCGGATTACTAGGAGAGAATCGCGAGAAGGAGGCTGCTGAGGCCTTTGCCATCCACTGCGAACGAGTCAGGTCTCTTCTGGACTTTGTTCTCCCGAGGAACAATGTTCATAAAGAGATCAAGGCGATGGCTAGGGCTGCGAGCAAGACGCTTGGCGAGTACTCTAAGCTGCTCCGCCTCGGCCCAGCCGTGACAACACCATTGGACAGGCGCAAAGATGGAGGTTGCCAAACCTCCCCTATCTTCCGCCCAAACGTTCCCCAGAACACCGGGGAGCATGAGCCGCCACCGCCGCCACTACCACCGTCGGCGAAAAAGAGGAAGGCGGACGGCGACATACATGGCCAGTCAAAAGTCCCTGACTGGGCCACCGTAGTAAAGAAGGGCAAGAAGAAGAAGAAGAGGACAAAGTCCAGCCAGCCGCAGCAGCAACAACAACAGCAGAGAGGTGCCAGCAAACCGGCCAAAGGTACGGCAGAACCTAAGGCCAGAGTGAGACCCCCGCGCCCAGATGCCATCAAAATCAAGGCATCAAACGGGGGCTCCTCCTACGCTGACATCCTCCGGAAGGTCAAGGCCGTACCCGAGCTTAAAACTCTAGGAGATCGGGTCACCCGTATCACGCGCACCAGGGCTGGGGAGCTTCTCCTCGAACTGGGGCGATCTGGTACGGAAACAGCAGACCTGAAGACAGTGGTCTCGTCCACCTTGAGTGGGTCAGCAGAGGTCCAGCTGCTGACTCACAAAGAGTCCATCACTATCAAGGACATGGACGAGTCGACGACAGTACTGGAGGTAGCCGCGGCGATTGCGGCAAAGATCGGGCCAAATGTGATACCCCCAGACAGCATTAAAATCAGGGGGTCCTATAGCGGCACTTTAGCGGCGACCATCCAACTCCCGGCAGCAGCTGCTAAAAAGCTGTTGCAAAATGGGAAAATAAGGATTGGATGGGTCAGGTGTCACGAAACTGTACACATCGCGAGGGACTGCAAGAGCGCAGTCGACCGGCCGGCGCAATGCTGCCGGTGCGGCCGAGAGGGCCATAAAGTAGTGGACTGTGGGGCCATAGTGAAGGTCCCGCAGAAGGCGGGAGTACTTATCAGAAATGACTAAGGTACTCCAGATTAACCTAAACCACTGCGTGATGGCCCAGGACCTCCTGCCCCAGTTGGTCAGAGAGGAGAAGGCAGACATTGTCATCATCAGCGAGGAGTATAGGGATCTCGAGGACCCAAGCTGGGTGAGGGAGAGTACCGGCAAAGCGGCCATCTAGGTATGTGGAAGCCTCCACATATCCCGCAAGATGGCCGCCCCCCACCCCAACTTTACCTGGGTGGAGGTAGCGGGGGTACGCATTTAGGAGGATTTCACGAGGTCCCTGGACGCCATCGTCACCAGCGCCCAATCCTCCCGGTTGCCTGTTGTAATCGGGGGGGGACTTCGCCTGGGCGACGGAATGGGGTAACGCGAAGACCACCGTTCGCGGACGCGCACTCCTTGAAGACTTCTCCACACTGGAGCTGGAGATCGCTAACAGAGGGACCACTCCTACCTATGCAAAGGGTAACAAGTCGTCCATAGTTGACCCTTCATCGATCCAATCATGGTGAGGGAAGGGCACGTCTGGAAAGTTAGCGATCGATACACGGGTAGCGACCACCAAGCTATCGTGTATCGGCTTCAACGGACCAACAGAAGGATCCGGGGCAAAGCTGTGAGCTGTAAAGAAGAGGTGGTCACCAGCTTCCTTTGACCGAGAGGTGTTCCTCTGCTCCCTGGAGGGAACAGTGGTGGAAGGGACACCCATCGAGAGAGCCCGAGACCTCGCGACGGCCATAACAGCGGCCTGCGATACATCCATGGCCACAAAATCAAACACCTGTAGCCGACCGACTGTCTATTGGTGGTCAGAGGAAATCGCAGAGTTGCGCCGCGAGTGTCTACGGGCCAGAAGACTGCACCAGAGAGAGAGAGAGGAATAGGCCGCGGTTTGAAGAGCTGACCGCGGAATACGAGACTAAACAAAAGAGGCTCAAAGCTGCCATCAAGGCCGCGAAGAGAAAGTGCTTGCGCGACTTTTGTGAGGAAGTAGAAAACGACCCCTGGGGCAGGCCGTACAAAACGGTCATGAACAAGATCAACCCCAGTGGTGCGGGAACTCCAACCAGCCCCGACTTCCTCGACAGGGTCGTTCGACACCTTTTCCCACAACAACGGGAAAGGGCACCAGATACGGGCCTGATGGTAGCGGACGGTGCAGCCGAGCCGCCAGATGTATCAGAAACCGAACTGAGGATGGCTGCTCGGAGGATCATCCCTAGAAAAGCCCCAGGGCCGGACGGTATACCTGGCCTAGCAGTCAAGTCCGCAGCGTTGGAGGTCCCTAGCCTTTTTAGAGATACCTTCAACGCATGCTGAAAGGAAGGATGCTTCCCGGATCAGTGGAAGGTACAGAGGTTGGTACTTCTACCGTAGGAAAATAAACCCCCGGAGGAGCCATCCTCTTACAGACCACTTTGTATGCTGGATATATCCGGGAAGCTATTTGAGCGGATAATAAGTGCCAGGCTGGAGGCAGCCATCCAATCGGAAGGAGATCTTTCCGAAAGCCGAACTGGTCGCTGGGTCGCTCAACCATCAACGCCATAAGCCGAGTTGTGCGCATGTGCGCAGTCATTGCCCTGGACATCAAGAACGCCTTCAACTCGGTTAGATGGGACAGTATCATGCTGTCCCTAGAACATCTCAAGGTGCCGCTCTACCTACGAAGAGTCGTTTCGAGCTACCTGAGGGACCGGATCCTGCTCTACGACACCGATACAGGTGTGCGCTCATACAACATTACTGGAGGCGCACCACAGGGTTCGGTCTTGGGTCCGCTATTCTGGAATGTCGTGTACGACAGTCTGTTAAGACAGCGGCTCCCCCAAGGGGTTACAATGGTGGCTTTCGCAGATGATTTAGCTCTTGTCGGCGTTGCGAAGAGCGTTGAGGAGGTGCAATACCACGAAGACGCCTCCATTCAGGTAGTAGCGGACTGGCTGAGCGACCATGGATTAAGTTTGGAGGCAGAAAAGACGGAAGCGGTGCTCATCTCTCGCACGAAGAAGAGGATATACGCCACCTTCACGGTTGGTAACAAGGAAGTCCGATCGGTTGACTCCATCCGATATCTTGGGGTCACGCTGGACGAGCGACTATCGTTCAAAGAACATCTTCAGAACGCAGGCTCAAAGGCTACAAAGGTGGCTCGTGCGCTAGCTTGCATCATGCCCAATATCGGGGGACCAAAACAGCCTCGAAGGTCCCTTCTCGCATCGGTGGTGAGCTCCGTCATTTTATACGGAGCCCCAATCTGGGCTGATGCATTGACGAGGAATGCGAGCTTTGGAGCTCCCTGTCGGCGGGCCTGCAGGGTAGCCGCGCTACGTGTTGCCCGAGCCTACCGCACCGTGTCGGAAGTCGCTCTCTCGGCAATCGCTGGTCTACCTCACATCGACCTCCTAGCATCCGAGAGAGCTGAAAAATACCGTGAAGCGTCGCGTACAGAAGGAGAAAAACAGGATAGCTTGGGCTCAAGATGGGCCGTCAATACATGGACCCACCGCATCATCCCGGACATCAGCAGGTGGTCGAGCAGGAAACACGGCTTCACCACGTTCCATCTCACCTAGGTGCTAACCGGACACGGATGCTTCCGCAGCTACCTGTATCGTATTAAAGTGTACAGGAGCGCGGAGTGTCCAATATGCCCTGGAGTAGACGAAGACGTGGAGCACGTCCTATTCCATTGCCCAAGATTCCTGGAA
>QLSS01001424.1:0-10174 GCA_024372645.1 Trichomalopsis sarcophagae
TTTGAAAATTTAGATTAAACCCCTCTTTGTTGAATAGCTATATATATGACAATCAAAAAGGTCGAAAAAGGGCCTCTGATAGCCATAAGCATATTTCCATAAGAAATTGATAAGCATACATATAGCTAATCAACAAATAAAATGTTAATCTAATTTGGTAAAATCAAAGTACAAGAAAAGAGCTTCAATTTAAGACCCGGATGAGTGACGACAACTGCCCGAGTAAAAAGTTATTAGGATTTTAAAATAAAAAAATTACCTTGTGTTTTTTATGAAAAATTTCGATTTTTCGCTATTTTCAGACCAAGACAACTTTAAATGTAAGCAACTATTTTTAACTCACCGGGGCTAAAATTGAAGATTTTATCTCATACATTGATCCTATAAATACGCATTTACCGTTTGCAACCCCAGAGCTTGAGTACATGCCGTTGAACAATGGCTACTTTTCATGAATTTTTATGACGAAAATTTCACGAAAAAAAAATTTAAATCGCCCAGAAATCATTGTGCCAAGGTCGATATCGCAGAATCATCGCCTTTTCAGTGTTCTATATAGACCTCAAAGGATAAGAAAAGTGTGGTAGCGGCGATACACTCTAACTGCATATTTTCTGTAGATTTCCCCATATATGTGTGTGTAAAAAGTTGTAAATCCGACAACAATCTCAAATTTTATAGTGACAATAAGCTCAACCGAATTTCTTGAAGGGAATCTATAATCCATTGCCAATGTGAAAAATCAAGGAAAACTCAACTCGTTTAATAATACAAGCAATCGTCGTATTGTTTTAATTTTAAAATTCTCTTAGCAGCCCGTTCATTTTCGCAATCAACTGGTTCCTTTTGTCTTTTTGCAGAAGTTTTAGGCGTTTTAGCCACTTCATTCCCTTTGTTTATCCTCTTCTTGTTTTTAGTTTTATTTTTTAATTATTTTCTTTTAATTAGAACGGGCATATTGCCATTCTTAGTATTTCTTACTTTAACTTCTTCGGCCCGTACCAGAAAACAGAGAGTTGTGCAGATCAGTAGGTAACTGAGCACGTGCTAATATAGTTTTAAAATTACAGTATAATAAAAACTGCTTTACCGACTTCATTTATTCTCACGAAACACATGGAGAATGAGCATACCACGCCCTCTGGACTAGTGATGTTTAGAAGTAACGCTAGGCGAACGCTTCAAAGCCATATCAGATAATATTTTTATTCCATACTCGATCAAAATGGTCAATTTTTGAGCCATTTTTGGAAAATATGAGAAATTTGCGAGAAATATGAAAAATTCGCGGGAATTATGAAAAATTTGCGTGATAAAAGTAGAAACAAAATGTTGTATGTACAAATCATCTATATGAATAAAAGAATGTTTTCACTTCGCTTTTCAAACCCTAATAGTGACCTTTCGATCGAATGTGGAATAAAATATTATATGCAACACAGGGCGAAAGTAGATTTCCCTTCGTGTGATTACTGTGGAAAACCCGCCCTCGGAAAAATCTGCTTCTTTCTCCCCTTGTTGCATAATTTACTATTATACCTTTTCCGTAAAATTAGATTTTCAACCTAGTTTTCAAGTTAAGAAAAGTAATTTCTTACTGATACAAAAACATCGCTGATCCAAAATGCGTGTATTTATCAATTGCTGGACTTTTAAGGAATATTTAGAATCGTTTTAGTAATAAATAAATATCAGTCGGTAGAACTGTAATTATTACTTCTTAATTTCTAATAAAGTCTAACAATAATATTGATGTTACTTTTCAACTATCCCCCCAGAATGACTTTTTACAAATATTATATTTACTTTAAAATTTTCTAATAACGTTTTCATCGTGTTTCTATTTCAGTCTTTTGATTATTTGTTAACTTTTTTTCATGTAGTAAATAAATTTCGTGTATAATTACAACAATAAGTACTTTTACAGTTAACACATTAGACTATTCGTATTTTTTCCAAATCAGTGATTTCTTTGAGAAAGAAACTATTTTCGCATTAATAAAATTCATGTTTTGCCAAGTAATTTTTACACAGAAACAGAGTTATTATTCTAACAACAGTTTAACTTTTATCTGAAGCGTATGATTTATATTTATAATACATTTAATAAACGTTGATTATAGTATTTATAATTTAGGTTTTCAAATTTACGTTTTTAAATTTATATTAACTAGTTTTGATATATGTTGACTTATTCACTTTTACATTATCAGGTTGCCGTAAGCAACTAATACAAGATCTAGAGGTAGCTTTTAGATATCTAAATACTGTATTCTGCAAAGATGGTCTTGCATTGGTAGGAAGCCTGGGTATATAATTATATTCTAATATATTTTTATCTATTATAAAAGAAAAAAAAATCATAAATGGGTGACTTTTCGAACTCGGAAAAGTATGGCCTCACATCATATCGTGTTGTTTTTCTAGATGAATTTTAGCGTTCGAAAGTTTCCCGGGTAGGCTCATCACTCCTACGCTTTTCTCAAACCAGGTGTCGTTAGTAAGATTTTCATCGGATCTGAAAAAACTGATCTCGATGCTGGGGATTCCAACCCACGGCATCTTCGAGCGGATAATTTACCGCAGAGCCATCGCGGCTCTATATTTTTATCTTTTAGCCAGGTTAATTAAATAACAAATGCAAGGTCTTTAAATAGCATTTAGCTAATTCAAGATTGTATTGTGCAGTGATGCTGTCGCATACGTAGTCTGGCTATACTTAATTGATTTGATCTTTAATTATCTTTTTTCTTAATAATTTTGAATCTCCTTTGTAACATGATAACGTATGCTCATTAACTTTTACTATCTAATATATTTAAGTTTACGAAAAACGTATAATTAATTTTTTTAAAGTAAGATGACTTTTGAATGTTACATGGATCAAGTCATATTTTACTACGATTTTTATATTTTGTATTCAATTTTTTTATTGATTTGGTGCTAAGTTTTGAAAAAGAATTAATAGAGATTCAGACTAAAATCATACTTATTGGAATATCCATCAAAAAGAAACATCAACATTCCTAATTTGTTTAGAGAAGCGCCCAGTATTGCTAGTCATAGCTATTTTGTGCATAGCATTTTATTGAAGTGATCAAAATTTTAATTTTTTTTATTATTTTTTGTATAAATATAACTGTTGTAGCTGGAAATATTCTTTTAATATACTGTGCATGAAATGCGATTTTACATACTTATATTCAATCGTATTTTCCGCTCCTTATATCGAAAAACGATGATTAATTTAAAATATTGAGTTTATGATATGTGTAATTTAACATAAACGTGCGTCTCCTTTGTATAGTTGCACTATTTGTTGCAAATAACCGTAAGTACAATAATTACCATAGTGCGAGCCTTAAATACTGGACATCTATCTCTTACATTAATTTTATAATATATGAATTTAATACTAACTTACACATTAGTCGCAAATGTTAAAATTATTACTCTTAAAGTATATAGGAATTGAAATATACTTAGCGCATAGTCACAAAATACAAGTTGTTGGAGTTTTTTAGCCCTTATGTGGACCCAGAAAGATTATCAACTCGTTGTTTGCTTGGATGTAATCAACCTCTAAGACTGACGGTGACGATGATAATGGTCTTCCTCTCAAGAATCTTCTAAGCGTGTTTTGAGCCACCTACGTGCTGCGAAAACCATGAACTATGCTCTCTTTCAGTATTCGATGTTGATCACTGATATAATAATTTAGGTTTATTTCATGAGCTGAAAAACTACAAAACTACTTTAGAATCAAGAAATTGATAACTAGAATATTGAAATCTCACTTTCCTGCTACACGTACAGCAATCCTCACATCTAAAGAAAACATACTCTAGAAAAGCTGGAAGACTGCACAGTACAACCTAAAACAAATATGAAGATGAGAAAGTGGTCAGCTTGTCGAATGTTCGAAATATTTCTTACGTGACTTGACAGCGTCTCATCGACCGAGCGCAGGATACAGTCAATGTATAGCTAGAGCCTTGGCTCAAGGTCATTCTTCATTTCGTGCCTCGCGTATCTTAAAGGATGCATCAGCACGATGACCACGTGCGTCGAGGCCGCGGCAAGCGCTATAGCGCGCAATCAGGGTAGGTCCTGGTGGTGCACGCAAAGTTGTAGTCCTGCTACGCTATGTTCCAGCTTGACCGCCAGATTGTGCAGCACCAACTCTTTGTTCTTGAAGTTCTAGCAGATGTAGCCGTCAAAAAGGTAGTCTTTGTCTTCAGGCGCGGCTGCCTTGGTCTAGAAGCGCACACCGTAGTACGCCCAAATGCGCACCAGCTCGAGAAAGATGAAAGTCACCAACACGTACATAAGCAGCAGCAGGATGGTCAAGAGGATAGTCGAGATCCTGGGCAAGTAGTCCGAGGCCATGATGTTCTCGATGACGCTGTCCTGGAAAAAGTAGTTTAAGCAGGCGGTCTCGTTCACCTTTAGCTTACAGGAAGCCAGCTCGTGCACGATCCAGCAGCACCAGGGTTAACCGCTGAACGAGAGCTCTGAGCTGGTCATCGAGGCTGAGCTACCATACGGGGGAGGTGACCAGCTGTTTGCCGTGCACGCGAGCGCAGCGAGAAGAGTGTAAGCTTGTTCTGGAGTAAAGCTGACACTGCTCGACAGAGAGCTCGAAGTCAAAGTCCTAGAGCTCGCAGATAAAGTTGTCTTCGAGGTGCAGAAAGTGCAGGTTGTTCAACCCATTAAACGTGCGGATCAGGATGGACTCGATGCCACACTGAGCCTCCGGGAATATTGAGGTTATGGAGAAGCTGTTTCAGCAACTATAACAAACATAACACTATTCATGCACGAACAATAAATTATATATCTCACTAAGAAGCACTGCACGTCTACTTGTAATAACTAGTCCTAACCTCGAAAATCACTTTATTGCACAACTTCGACGGTTGTTTATAATATAACACTGACAGAACTATTGAACAGGATTCCACGTGTAGCACTTCATAAATCAGCAGGAAACTTGTTATCACTACATTTCACATATTGTAAAATAACTGAACCTTTCAGGATGACGGTCAAACGCTCATGCTCGACGCCAATACTGACAGCACGCCATTTCCGTCGCGCTCGCGCAGAACCATGTGACCACATGACCAACGACCGCTACTATGCCTCTATCTCTTCTGTTGCGTTCTATATCGAGTAGCATAGTATATCTGACGTCAAGGATCCGCGACGGGCTATTGTGACTGTCACAAATCAAGACTGTTGTGCTTACCGCAACTGCATAGCATACTATTGATGGCTATGGACTCAGTTTGCGACCGTCACAATGGTCATTCGGTGATCAGAATATATTAATGGCAAATTCATAGGAAGGACGTGCGGCAAAAAGTATCAAGTATTGATTTTATTCGTAATTATAATTAGTGTAAAAAAATAGATAAATTTATTTTTTAAACAATAAAAGGCTAATTTTTGGTTTCCTGCGTCTCATCATCCCGAGGTCTATCAATCGATAGCCACGGCTGAAATAATTTTAGACGAATCATTTACACCTATTGCACTAATTGTTAGATAGTAAAAAGTATTAGATCAACATATTTCTAGCTGCATTACGTGTAAAAAGGCTCGTCTTCATCATGTCGAGCCGTTTTAGCTCCCACTTTGGATCAGCGAACCTTGGCAGGAGGAATGGTATAAAACTATATGGAGGCATTTTTCTCGTTTAAATTTTCATCGTTCATCCTAACCTAAAATAAGTAATTATTACTTTTGTAAATATAACGTACGTTACGTCATATTTTACAACTGTATTTCTAAATTTTCAGTTTGGTAGTTTTGATGTAAGACAGACAATTTGTAAAAAAAGCTATAGTCTTGTTTTTTAATTTTGTAAACATTTTTTTGTTGCATTATTTTACTTTTTGCTGCTCGGTAAATAAATGTAGTCATTCGTCACCGTCAGTTCTTGTTTCGATGTAGTGTGGCAAAGATTTTCTGATTGTAGGTATCTGACATAGAACGAGACTCAAACGCTCTCTCTCGGTGGCGTTATAAATCAGTACCTAATATGGCCGCCACCTCTCATCTCGGGCTTGTGTCACCTCGCGGAGTAGTTCAAAGTTTTCGAAAAATTGATGGATATTTCAGTGGCAAGATGTGATTTCCCAGATTATTTAATGTAACAGTTAGGGGGGATAACTCTGCAAAATCAGTAATTTTTACGTACGAGTCGAAGTGATGAAACCTCAGGATTGATGTCGTCTGCTTGATAATAATATTACATAGGGATATGGCATCGCCAAGTCATTCATGGTTTTTGTAGATTTGTTTGTTATTATATATATTGTATTACTTTAGAGATGTACTTTGTTGCGTAAGTGAGCGGGAATAACTAAGGATTTGTCTTAAATATTTATCCATTATTTGTAAAATGGCTAGAAAAGGAAGGCACCGTGGGCTCTGTGCATGTTGAATGCGAGGGTCGGTGACCGACAAAAATACAGAAAAAATATGTTTAGCTTATTTGGGAAATGTAATAGTTATCCCCCCTTCATTTCCTTATTACAAGTAACTTCCTAAAGTTTCAAGTCAATCGGTATGGTTGATTTTAAGAAAAGTTTGTATTAGGAAAGCCGGATAAAATGATGGTAAAACAGGAATCTGTTTTGTGTATACGGCGTCCTCTTAATTCGTTTTCTAAATCTAGAATTGGTTCCTATTTTTATCTTTATCAATACTGCCAAATTAAATATTTTCGAGATCCACATCTCCATCCTTATCGTCAGAATTATCCAAATCAGAATCATCTTCTAATTCTTCTAATCCAACTTTTCTAGCATCAACTATAAAAATTATTCGTCATTAAATATTATCAAAGATATCGTATCAAAAGCATCGAAACAATGAAAACAAAATTAATACTACAATTTTTTTAGATTCATGCTTAGATAATAGTATTTTACGATACTAGTGCAGTGAAGTAGTTTCACCCTTGTTATCGCCCGAGCTGAGCGAGGGTCATATGTTTCCACGATGGTGAAATCCCTTTACTCCCCTAGTATCGTACCATATAAACAACATTAAACATGTATACCAAGGTACATATATAAAAAAAGCTAAAATTACAGCAAGGAAGCAGGTACTATACTTACGTAATTCAATCAATTCAAATAATCCTTCATCTGTTTATCCTGACAATTCGTTTATGAATTTTTTTACCAAGGGAGATCTGCGGAAATTTCTAGCAAGCATCTCTAATGATCTCATTACGTAAACGTGTGCTCGTTTTTGGCGCTGTGGTAGTCCGCAATTTGTTTTTAGCGCGTTTCAAATCCGTAATTGCGCGTTCTTTCAACTTCATAACGCTTTTTGTAAATAACAAAATAATAATATCACATTTATATATCTCCACATTTCCATATAAAATATTTCATTTATCAGAAGAATTCATATTGCAACTATATATTTATATTCTTCTCCAGTCAAGTAGGTGTATGCACATAGTGAGACATAAAATAATACATGTTCTGACCACTTACGTATGTAATGCAATACAGTTGGTTTTGTTCTTATCATCTGGTTTACAGCTCGGTGGTATGATTACAAATAATTATTCGTTCGGATACTACTCATAAAAACTGAAAAGACTTAAGGAGTGACTTTTTTCATCCACTTGTTTTCGAAATAGAAAGTCATGAACTTGTTCCATCTCTTTAATATTTTTAAGTCATCTCTATATTTTTCATTGATCAATTTTGTTATAATCTCGACTCATTCTTTTGTTTTATTTACGGGTAATGAAAATTTTCGTATGATCTTGTGTCCTTTCGGATTTTTGTCCGCGTTTTTAACTACAAAAAGTTTGTAATCTGGTGATTTTTCTTTCCTTACAATAGCCTGTAAAATGTATTTAGTGTAAATCAAGGGGCGCGATAGCGCCGCTTTGACAAGAGAAAGTACGAAGTACGACTTGTCGACGGGGCGACCCTAAATACTTTGAAATTAGATGTTCCTAAGCTTAAAAAAAATCTCGATTGCATTTAAATCATTATTATTGCGCGTATGCGCAATCTGTTGGTATCTACTTAAATATATTATCATAATTTTCATGTATAAAAGGTTCATTCGAGAATATTAAGTTATTAACTTAATATTGCAAGTTGAAAATTTGCTCGGTATATTTCATTTCGTTCAGAGTTTCCATACTCTCCTGATATTGTTCGTCTCCTCCGGTCACGTGATTTCCGGTGAGTATATTTGGTATTATACACCAGTGGTTACATTAGTTAATCAACTTTACCGACATTTGTCTGCTACTCGGCGACACACGATTATAATATGCATGTAATGCTATACGTATATATGCATATATTGCCATACGATTATATGCGCGATGCGATTAATGTCTGAACCAATAGTAGCTTGTTGTTTATCGAATAGATCAAGATTTAATGAAGTGCAATAGCAAGAAGAATATAATTTGTAAAAGATGTGAAATCTCTCAAAAAAAAACTTTTTTCAAAAGTGAAAATCTTGGCAATAAAAGTCTAATAAACGTAGTGAAATCTCTAAATATAAAAATGTCTAGTAAATGTTTTTTTGCTTGACGCATTAAGATATAAAATCAAAGTTAAAATTATGTTTTCCCAAAAAATAATATTTTAATGCGTAAAGCAAACATTTACTAGACATTTTTATATTTAGAGATTTCACTACGTTTATTAGCCTTTTTCTTGCCAAGATTTTTACTTTTGAAAAAAGTTTGTTTTTAGAGTATAAATATCCTTGAATTAGCACCAAACTAAGCTTGCCTCACTAATCGTTCGGATTATCAATTTTGTTTATAGTGAATCAGGTAGAAATATTAACGATTTTGTATAGCTAATTATTTGTTAATTATTAATAGAAATTGAAAAGTGATGCTAATATTGATGTCGTTATAAATGAAAATCTAAAGTTTGTGTAATAATATATTGTATTGACAACATTTCAATTTAAAAGATAAGACGTTGACAGATATAAATAATGATATTTTAATCAGGATAATTTAAATATAACAGAGTATTTAAAATTTCTAACTTAATAACCCACCTGGCGAAAATGGAAGTAGCATCCTCGAATCTTTATATTCTTAAATGATTTCCTCAATGATCTTATCTCGCCTTTTCCAAAGTCACAATGACCTCTTGTAAGATTAAATTTTGGGAATTTTTCTATAATACAGTACCAAATTGATTTGTATTGAAACAACCTACAATAAAACCAACCAAAAAATGAAAAGTGAACTATTATTTCTAATATTATCATACTGCTGTTTATACGAAAATATCGCATAAAAATATTTATCAAATTTTTTTATTTTAGAATTTGACCGTTGACCGAAAAAAGTATATAAATAAATATGTTTCAAACAGTTAACACCTCATTAATACAATCAGTTTCTAAACAACAAATTATGAAAAAGATATAGCTATTATTACCGTATTATACTTTTCTCACATTATAGTCATATATCATTTGTTGTATTCCTTTTATGTCTGGTCTAGATTTAAACGTGCTATCTACAAATAAATCATTCTCTTCCACAAAGTCGTTCGAATGAAGTAGATAGGCTATAGGCATACCAAAACATAGGCATACTAAAACACCCCCTCTCCTCTCAGAGTGTTTTGGTACCCGATGGAAGAGTAGGGATCCCCTCTCTCTCGCCAAGATACTAAAACGCCCTCTCTCCTCTCAGAGTGTTTTAGTACCCGATGAGAGAGTGGGAGAGTATCTCCAGTCTACCCCCGTATGTATTTTTTTTTAAAGCCAATAGCGTTCTTTCAATCCCTTCCCTTGCATGAGCGATTCAAAGTTTTCTCACCGCCAACAAATGCTATTGGCTGCTTGTGGGACCACCCCTAATTTTAAATCCCATTTAGCTTTCTCAGAAAAGCTAGCCAGTTTTCCTTCCAGAGATCCGCTGTTAGCGATTGACAAGTGGCGTAGCGACAATGGTCACAAAAATGCATTCAGACCCATAGGCCTGCAGAGAGCCCGAAGATGAACATGAGCTGATAGGACTAGAGTCGAACGACAAACAATACTTATAGTGATTGACGTGTAACCTAGAGGCGTGCACCAAGACCGATGGGTCTTATGATTGGGTCATTTTTGGCAGGAGATCCATTATTTTGTTGCGCTACCTGCTGAG
>QLSS01001426.1:0-10149 GCA_024372645.1 Trichomalopsis sarcophagae
ACGGAGGAATTTTTATAGTGCGCCGAGCATCGGTTTCGGACGTAACAAATTTTGGGGGCTCAGCCGGGATCATAACGTTTCTAAATTTTATTTTGATAAAACGCGTTGAGTTTATTCGGTTTTATTCGGTTTTTAGTGTTGGTGATTTCTATATGGTCTTAAGTGAAATTTTTATAAAGGCAAAGTTTTTGAAAAGTTTATTTGAAATTAAAATACGTGAAATTTAGTTTGAAGATTTTGTGAGAAAATTTTATGAAAAATAATAATAGTTTTTGAAATTTTATATGAACAAAAATAAGAAAATTTGAAGTTAATTTGTTTGAATTGAAAAGAAAAAGTATGAAGGTTATATTGTCAGTTTAAAAGAAAAACGTGAATATTGAAAAATGAGGTTTAAATGAATTTTATAAGGGAAACTAGTGTTGAAAAATATATATAAAGTGAAAATTAGTTAAAGAATAACTAAAGAATAAAATAAAAGGAAATTTTGGAAATTTATTTGGGAAATTATATGTGAATATTTGTAGAAGTAAACAAATATAAAGAAATTATAAAAGTTATGAATCGGAAAGAGTAACCGTGAAAAACTTAAGAAATATTGAAAAATTGATAAAAATTGTGTTAAATAAAGAAATTACATTGATGTTTTGAATATGAAACGTTGATAGGAATATGAAATTGAAGTAATTTTATTTGCAATTTAAGAGAAATTGCGTGAAATCTTATGATACTGAAAAAGCAGTTTTGAAGAACTGATTATTGAAAAAGAGTGTTATTTATGATACAAAATTTGAAAAAGAATATATTGGGTTAAAATTAAAGTGAAATTTGAATAATTGAATTATAAAGTTTTGAATTTTGAAAAATTTGAATATTGAATAAAAAAGTTTTATGTAACGAATGTTAATAAATAATAAAATAAATAAATAAAGAATAGATTTTCAAAAAGATTAAAAACATTATATGTTTGTGAACAAAAATTTATATTTAATGTCAGTAAGGGAAAAGAAAATTTTAGATAAAAGTTAAAATCAGTTTATGAAAAATAGTAAGGTTTTATTATTGTTTTAATTTGTTTTAGTGGGCAATAAAAAGTCATCTAAGCAACGGAAAAGGTTAGCTAAGAAAAAGTTAGAAGAAAATTTAAATCAAGTAAATCAATCGGACACGTTCAAAAGAATTAAACCGTCAAAAAGTAAAAGGAGGAAAATTAAGATTCAGGAAAAGTTGATAGAAAAAGATTACGTGAATAATTTATGTTTTATTAGGCAGTTAAAGAACAAATTAGCAATAGTGTGTTATTTGAGTGTTATTAAATCTCCAATTAAAATAGTAAAATCAAGAAGAGTCGACAAGAGTAAATGTGATAAAGTTAGAAAAAATTTGTTTGTTAAAGAAAATGATAAAGATTGCGATAAATGTATAAATTTAAAAATTCGTGATAAATGCTTAGAATGTTTTATAGGTAGAAATAATTTGCCACGAGCAGTTTTAGTTGAATTGAATTTGAGGAAAACCGTTATTTAAAAATATTAAAGACAATTTGAAAATTAAACGTTTACATGAGTGATAAACGGATCACGCGGAACCAATCAAAAAAAGATCCAAAGTTACAACAAGAGATAAATAAATTCGAACAATTTAGACAAGTAGAAGACGAGGAACTCGGAAACGAATCAGAACTATCAGATACTTTTAATTCCGCGACTTCACACAATAGCACTTTGAACACGGAAATTTTTGACGAATCGGAAAATAACACGACCGGGGAAAAAACGGTAGTAGACCAAGTTACTTTAGACAGTAGCACAGATTCTGTAGAAAACGAAGACAACATGACGACAGCAGGGACTAACATTAGTTTAAAAGACGCGCTTAGAGTAGTGCCGGAATTTAGTGGAGATTTGTCAGAATTATCCAATTTCTTAGAAGGATGCCAGGAGGCAAAGGATATGATTCCAACCACTGCGGAGGAAAATCTTACGAAAGTTCTGAGAGGTAAACTTATAGGCGAAGCTAGAAAAGCCATATTAGGAGAAAAGTTTAAAAAAGTAGATGAGTTAACTAATTATATTCGCGACATATATTTACCTGCTAAAACCGTGCATCAGTTACAGGGAGAGTTAGGTAGTTCGTATCAAAAGGAGAATGAGAGTGTTATAGTATTTGCTAATAGAATGAGAGATTTGGGAACAAGAATATTAGAAGCTAAACGAGTCGCAACGAACGCGGAGGTGACTGAAGAATTTAAAAAGGCCACAACAGACAATATAATCGAATGTTTTAAAAACGGATTAAAACCGGAAATCGAGAGAAAAATGATCGTGGCTGACACAGTTTTAGACATTGTTAAAAACGCAATCACCGCGGAGAGACTTTTAAATGCACAAAACGCCTTGCGTGGAATAAATAAAAGTGAGAGTAGTAAATCAACTGAGAAGAAAAATGTATATTTTTGTAAAATTTGTAGAAATAATGAACACGATACACAAAATTGTAATAAAAAAAGTAATGATATTTGTACTATTTGTAAACGCGTGGGACATCCGACTAGCAAGTGTAGATTCGGAAATAATAGTAATGAGGCGTGCCAATTATGCGGAGTTGCTGGACATCAGGCTAAGCAATGCACAGGGGGAAAATTAAATATTATATGTCAAATTTGCGGAATTAGGGGTCATGGCGCTAATACTTGTAGAACAATAAGAAATAGTGTTCAATGTCAGTTATGTGGAATTTCGGGGCATAAGGCAAATACGTGCAATAGGTTAAATAATCAGAGCAGTGCCCTAAATCAAGAACAAATGATAAATAGATCGAAATTACATTGCGACAAATGCAATCGCAATGGACACACAGCAGCTAGGTGCTATGCAAAAACTGTAGCGTACGTTAGTAATAAGAATAATGGCAATCAATTTGTGTGTTTTTATTGTAAACAACCGGGACATTTTATTAGGGAATGCCCAGTAAGAGAGTCGGAAAACTCCAGGGTTCTTCAGAACACAGGCGCAATTCCGAAGAGCCAAAGCCAAGAGCAGCGTCAGAGGGAGAATTCGCCAGATTTATCGGAGCTAGTACCAATGTAAATAAAAATGCAGGAATACCGTATATAGAATTAGGAGACAAAAATAAAACATTCAATATTAAATTCATGATAGATACAGGGGCTCAAAGTAATATAATTAAAATTAGCTCAGTTCCAAGTACAGTAGAGATTGATACAACAACAATTTTTAATTTAAAGGGAATTTCTGACAAACCAGTAGAAAGTTTAGGAATTATTGAAATGAAAGTTATAGGTAGTAGCACTAGATTTTTTGTAGTTGACGATGATTTTCAAATTCCGTATAATGGAATAATAGGTTGCGAATTTTTATATAAAAATTATTGTAGAGTAAATTTTGATGATAAAACTTTAGAAGTAAACGGAAATACAATTAAATTCAAACAGGATAATGAAATAAATAAGCAGAATAAATTCGTAAATTATAAAGTTTCGAATGCAGATATTAAATTACCTTTTATTGATGTATTAAATTCTCCAACGCAAACTATCACACAATTTTTATTAGATACGGGAGCAGAGTGTAGTTTAATTAAAAGAACACTAGTACCAAATTATTGTAAAGTCGATGATGAAGATAAAATGTTTTTGAGAGGTATAGATGGCGAAATAATAAAAACTGAAGGATCAACTATTATAGATATTTTTGGGATTGAACACAGAATACAAGTCGTACCGGATGACTTTCCTATACCAGCTGAGGGAGTAATAGGAGTCGATTATTTAAGTAAACATGACACAATTTTGAATTTTAAAACCAAAAGTTTAAGAGTACATGATAAATATTCACCATTTAAAGATAGAAAATTTATAAATTTAACAATAGATAATAAAATGCCAATTAACGAGGAAGATTTTGATTCAGAGTCAGAGGAAGAAAATGTTGTCGATTCAATGTACAATAATTATTCGGTTCATGACGAAAAAAATAAATATTATTCAAACGAATTTTCAAACATGGGACAAATTTATAGTTTTTGTGTTTCAAAGGAAGAAACTTTTAACGAACTTGAAATAAAACAAAACGCAGATATTTTAGAAAGTAGATTATGTAATATTTTTAATGCACTTAGAGAGGAGCACGGAATAGAGCCAGTGGAACAGCCAAGTATACATCCAGAAATTTTAGATGCTAGAGCAGATGAGGTAATGGGAATTTTAAGGTTAGATGGGCTTACAGAAGAAGAGGTAGAGCAGATAGACGCTTTGATTAGAAAACATGCCGATAGAATTCAATTACAAGGGGAAGATTTAGAAGCTACTAATGTTTTGACGCATAGAATTAATACTACCGATGATATACCAATTTACGTTAGACAATATAGGTTACCGCATTCATTAAAAGAAGAGATAGAAACACAGATTAAGGAGTTATTAAGAAAAAGGATTATTCAACATTCAAATTCAGCATATAATAGTTCAATTTGGGTAGTACCAAAAAAACCAGATTCGACAGGTAAAATACGATGGAGAATAGTTTTAGATTTTAGAGAATTAAATGAAAAGACAGTACCGGATAAATATCCTATTCCTAATATAGCTGATATTTTTGATCAAGTGGGAGGGGCGAAATATTTTACTATTTTAGATTGCGTATCAGGTTTTCATCAAATAATGTTAGATCCGAAAGATAGACATAAGACAGCTTTTTCAACACCTTTAGGACACTTTGAATATTTAAGAATGCCGTTTGGATTAAAGAACGCTGCGGCGGAGTATCAGAGATTAATGAATATAGTTTTAGGCGATATAATTGGTAAAGGGGTTTTTGTATATATTGATGATATTGTAATTTACGCGAAAAATTTAGAAGAGCATAATAGGTTAGTTAATGAAGTAATGAATAGATTAAGAAAAGCTAATTTAAAACTACAGCCGGATAAGTGTGAATTTTTAAGACGAGAAGTAGTATATTTAGGACATAGGTTAAGTGAAGAAGGGATTCAACCTGATTTAGGTAAGATTGAAGCGGTTTCGAAGTTTCCACAGCCAATAGATGTTAAGGGAATTAGGCAATTTTTAGGTTTAGCTGGGTATTATAGAAGGTTTATCAAGGATTTTGCAAAGATAGCAAAACCTCTGACGAAACTGTTAGAAAAAGAAACAGAATTTGACTGGAATACAGAATGCGAGGAATCGTTTGTAAAACTTAAAGAGATATTGTGCAATGCGCCATTGTTGCAATATCCAGACTTCACAAAACCATTTTTAATAACGACTGATGCATCGGGATATGCTTTGGGAGGGATTTTATCTCAAGGAACTATTGGAAAGGACCGGCCCATAGCATATACTTCGAGAGTATTGAGAGGCGCGGAGTTACAATATGACGTGTACGAAAAAGAGGCACTCGCTATGATACATAGTGTTAAAACGTTTAGACCTTATGTATTTGGACGCCGATTTACAATAATCACAGATCACAAGCCTTTATTATGGTTCAAATCTGCTGATTTAAACACTCGGGTTCAAAAATGGCGATTTAAATTATCTGAGTACGACTACACGATTGAGTATAAACCAGGCAAGCAAAACTGTAACGCAGATGCTTTGTCTAGGAATCCCGTGGAGTTAAACGTCGTGACTAGAGCAAGGGCTAAAATAAATAAAGACTTAACTGAACAAGACAAAAATGAAGTAACTAAAATTCGAAAACCAAATGTTAAGAGATTAGTGAAAAGTAAAAACCGGAAGATAACTAAAAAAATAAATCAAGGGCCACTTAAAGATCGGTACCCAAAGAGAAATAGAAATAAAATTAATTACGAAGAGAGTGAGGAGAGTGACGGTGATATTGAAGCTGAAGTAGAAAATTTACCTAAATTAAATAAAATAAAACCAAAACCTTTAAAACAACCTAATGATAAAGATGAGGATAGTTTATCGTCGTCCTCAGACGAAGAAATTTTTAATAATAATAATGATGATATTTTAAATAATGATAATTCAGATGACGAAGTTGAAACAAAATCACAAGATGAAATTCATAGTTTAAAAATTGTTTATAGTAAAGAATTGATTCAGTATAGAAAAAGTAATGTAGCTTATTTTATAGATAGTGCTGGAAAACCTTGTGATTTTGGTGCGACAGAGTTGATTAAATTTAAAAAAATAGATCCAAATACAATATTAGAACTAAATGAAGTTAAAAGCAATAAAAGATCAAACAATAAATATTATTTTCCTATGTGCATTAAAAATGAAAAACCAGAGTCAATATCACAAATTAAAATAAATATCGAAACAGTGTTAACTGAATTAAAAGAGAATTTAGAAAAATTTAATCAGAAAGATTGTAGTTTTGCAAAAAGTAAAGAAATAGAAAAATTAGAGTGGAATGAGATTTTAAATTTAATAAGTAAAGTTTTTGAGGATTCTAATATTAAAATAATTATTTGTAAAGGAACTTTAAAGTATGTACCAGTAGAAAAAAGAGACTTGATATTTAACGAATTACATACATCAGCGATAGGAGGGCATAGAGGTGTTTCAAAAACTTATAAGCGAATTAAAGAAGATTATTATTGGGAAAATTTAAAGGAAGACATACAGAAAAGAATTCAAATGTGTTTAGATTGTCAGTTAAAAAAATTAGTTAGATTAAATACCAAACAACCAATGATAATTACAGATACGCCGGGAACAACTTTTGATAAAATAGCAATGGATATAGTAGGACCTTTACCGAAAACTAAAAACGAGAATGAGTATATTTTAACTCTACAAGATCAGCTCTCAAAATTTTGTATAGCGATACCTATAAAAGACACTTATGCAGCTACTATTGCGGATGTATTTGTAAAGAAAGTAATATGTATTTTTGGAGCACCGCGAGTAGTTTTAACTGATCAGGGAAGCAACTTTTTAAGTAAGCTAATGACAAGAGTGGCAAAACGATTTAAAATAAAGAAAGTTAGAACTACTGCTTTTCATCCACAATCGAACGGGTCATTAGAACGTTCACATCATGCGTTGAACGAGTTTTTAAAGCAATATGCTGACGGTGATGATGATTGGGATGAATGGGTTGATGTAGCAATTTTAAACTATAATACCGGAATTCACGAAGGGACAAAACACACTCCTTTTGAAGTAGTTTTTGGTCGACTAGCAAGGATGCCTTCTAGCGAACCACTACGAGAAGGTGATGTGTGTCCAACATATAAAGGATATATCATAGATTTAGTAAGTAGGTTACATGAAATTAGAAAATTAGTTCACAATAATTTAGTAGATGCAAAAATAAAATCAAAAAAATATTATGATAAGCATATTAATCCTAAGAATTTTAATGTAGGAGATTTCGTATTTTTAAAATCAGGACATAAGCCAAAAAAATTAAAAAATCACTATTCCGGACCATATAGAATCATGGAAGTTTTAAACAAAAATAACGTTCGTATAAAAACAGAAAAGGGAGACAAAATAGTTCACGTCAATCGATTAAGAATTTCTAAAATTAAAATTCAGGCAAAAAAGAAAAAAAACATTACTTCACCGAGATAGCGATTAATAAATTTTGATTTTTTGATTACAGAATAATACCTAAATATGGCGAAGTTAGTTTTATGGGGAATCTTAGTCTTGCCAGTAGTTTTAGGATTAGTAGGTTATGATTGCGGATCCCGATCGCTAAATATAACAACATTATCTTTACTAGATGTAGGGCCATGCGAAGCGCCACAAGATACGATTAATGTAACGCGCGAGTACGTACAGTTGCTGCAGATAAATGAGTATTCTGAAGCAAATGTAATACAATGTAAATTAGAAATTAAGAGAACGGTATATTATTGCGGGATGCATTCACACATTTCAATTGTTAATAACGGACAAAGCGAGTATCTATATGATGTAAGCAGAAAAGCATGTCAAGAATTGCATAGATCAGGCACATTTATGTTCGCAAACGTTCATGTAATAGCAGGCGTAAAAGTCAATAGAACAGTCACACACAGTATGCAATTCGCAGGTTTTGTAAATAGTGAGGGAACGTGCAACGGAGGTGCGTATTCTGATCCTTACGGAACTTGGGAAAATGTAGTCGTTCAGGGAGTAATGCAAATTAGTTTAAAGGAATATTCAGCAAAAATTAATATCAATAATAACAAAATATTTTTAAAATCAGGGACAGTTTGTGATCTTTCGGAAGAGAGTTGCATTGATGTAGAAGGCGGACACACTTTTTGGAGCGCGATACCAAGAGATAATTGCAAATTCGATCGGTACGGTGTATTATATGAAGGTTTTGCGAATAAAATGATAGATTCAGAATACAATAAGGAACAAATTATATACTCACTTGCGACAAATGATATAACTTTTGCGTTAACTAGTAAGAGTAAAGAATATTTATGCGGTTATACTATTATCAGAACAGAACATCCAAAATTAGTAATTTTTGAAACAGTTAAAGGGCAGACATTTGCGACTAAAAGTAAAATTTCAGTTTCAAACTTAGATATTTTTGCGTATGTAAATTCAAAATTTGTATTTGTAGAAAAACATATTAGACATCAAATTAAACAATTATATAGAGACGTCGTTGTACAGCGGTGTAATATAGAGCGACAGACCTTAAAGAATGCGTTAGCAATAGCAACACAGGCACCCGATGAGTTTGCTTACCACTTGATGAAGGGTCCAGGATATATGGCGTTAGTAGCAGGAGAAGTAGTACACGTAATAAAATGCATACCAGTAGAAGTGAAAATAAAGCACGGCGACAATTGTTATTCAGAATTAGAAGTCACAAAAGGAAATAGGACTATGTATCTCACACCGAGAACTCATATTTTAAAATTAAGAGGTACGCAGATTTCATGCAACCATCTTTTACCAGCATACTACTCAATAGAAGGAAACTGGTATAAAATACTGCCAAAACCAACAGATACAAAAGATCCAATTATCATTCAACCAAATTCGAAAAGTAGCTGGGAGTACAAAAGTCCAGAATCCTTAGCAACATCTGGCATTTACACAGAAAAAGATTTAGACGAACTGAGAGAAAGAATCATGTTTCCAGTCGAAAAACCAGCCTTACTCAACGATATTGCTCGAGAGATGCGCGGACACACTGTGACAGATAAAGAAGGCACATTAATTAAGTTACTTAATGCAGATGCAGTAGAAAAGATAATTGCATCAACTTGGGACAGAATCTGGATGAAGTTCCTAACGTTCGGGACAGTAAGTGCAGGAGTGATTGGAATATTTTTAATATTTCATTTAATAAAAACAATAATTGACATCGGAATCCAAGGATATACATTACATGCAATATACGGATGGTCCATACATCTGTTAGGTGCAGTTTGGGGATCAATAACTTACTTATTATTACATTTAAATAAAACCGATACGGATCAAAAGCAGGACGAAAACCAAGACATAGAATTGCAAGAACCATTGAACCAAGAGCCATCAACATCTCAACAAATAAATCAAGTAGACGACAAGAAGAAAAACGAGGGATTTTTCTCAAGGTGTTAGTAAACTCATGGGAGTACTGTGGAGTTAAAAGGTCTGCGTAATAAATTACAACGCAATTCATACAATTTATTTCTTCAGTTATAGATTAAGTAAAAATTATATTTAAGATTTCTAACCAATATATCTCTAATTTTCATTACTCAGGAGAGTAATAATTACTATGGTCTTTCAGACCCTAGTAATAGTTTAAGGGTGGGGGTGTTACGTCATAGCCAAAAAAAAAAAAAAAAAAAAAAAAAAAAAATTTTATTAAATAAAATAAAGTGTGCGCAGCTGCGCGCATTTCCAAAAAAATATGTTTGTGTTTACTGTAGATAAGCGAGCGTCCGGACAGCAATTAGACAGTCCGAGGCCATTAAGAGCGAGCGTGGGCATAGCGATTGGGATCGGTGCGGCGGGCAGCGGCCCTACCATAAAATTTGTGCGCAGCTGGGAAAAACCCAGAAGTGTCTGGAGAAATTTTGTTTATTATACTTATGTTACACCGTAGAATACGAAGCCGATGGATAAAAATTGTTATTTTTGAAGTAGAATATTTACATTAAATAATGTAGAAGATTTAAATACATGTAAAGTATGGACAGCTG
>QLSS01001427.1:0-10124 GCA_024372645.1 Trichomalopsis sarcophagae
CCATATTGAATTTCTGGATTCGGGACCAAACTGAATTTAAAGTACAATTTATTTATGCACTCATAGTTGAAAAATAAAGTTCCGTCCTCAACGTTAACACAACAAGAAATTGGATTTAAAAAAAAAAGTATCGAAATTTTCCGTAATAATACAAATTTTAATCTCATAATTTTTTTTAAAACCTTCCTTAATACTTATTGCAAGCGCTGAAACTCGATTTACAGTGATAAAGTTAATCAATTAATTATAATAAACAAAAAACGGTTTCTCCGTTAGGTGGTGGGTCACTCGAGGTGTGGAGCACTCTTAAGGAGGTTCTACCAGTACTGATCTTGTCAAAATATATGACTTTTTTATTTAAGAGTAATGATTATTGAGGTGTAACGTAGGGGCGCTGCTAAAGATTCAAACTTCCAGTTATGAACAGTTCCATACCAACGCAGACTTGACAAATTTTTTTAGGTTAAATATATGATTTTAATATTTAATGAACTTCTACTATATGTCAGAGCCTCTGCAAAATATTTTTAAGGAATGAATAATGTTTCTTATGTCTTTATTTATCCTATATGTAGTCTTCTGAACATTTATATGGGCGTTTCTGAGTTCTATACTAACCTGTATATGAAATTTCAATAATATCTCATTTTTTATTTTATTACCGGTAGGCGGTAAAACCTCTTTAATAAAAGTAGTGAAATTTCTAAATATAAAAATGCATTCTATACGTGTCTTCGTTCTTGCCAAGGTTTTTACTATTATTAAAAGTCTTTTCAGAGAAATTCAAAGTAACATTAACAATTTTACAATTCTATTCACGCGCTTTCTAATTAATAAATCCAAATGTATTTAAACTATTGTAGAAATATCTAAAAGCAACCCGTCTATGTAGGTGCCTAATAAATAAATAAATAAATAAAAGAACATAACAGTAATAATTGATTAAATAAATAATAAAGAAAGAAATAATAAAAATTAAAAAAATAAAAGAATCTCTATAGAAAGAAGAGCTCTATAGAAACGTAGTTTTCTACACACATATATTCAACACGAATATTCTACTATACTGCAACACTCTACATAAGCGTATAACCTATTGTCGTAACAATGGCACAACAATAAGTTATGTAGAGTTTTGTTGCAGTGTAATAAAATGATAAAAAACAAATATAGGGAATATTCATGTACAAAACATCTGTGTAGGAAAATTAATTTGTGTAGGGTATTTTTGTGTACAGTATGTTCGATGTCGACTAAAACGTATATATTTACTTCAAAATAAAATTTTATAATATAATAATCTAGCTTGGTTTATATTAAAAATAAAGTATAGTAGAGAAAGTTATTTATTTGAAAAGCATTTGTTTATACGAAAAATAACATCAATTTAGTTTTACCTACAGTTAAATTATCATTTAATTCATGATCGAAATTTTCATTAAACGATAATATTCTCAGATTTTTTTTGGTATTATTTCAAAAATGTACCATAAAAATTAGAGATCTACTTTCAAACATTTACATTTGGATTTAGCCCTTCTTTACTCCGTTAATACGATGTATGTACTCTCTTAAACAAAATCAGTGAATTGTACACTAATTTATGTAGTAAATCTTTTTTTTATAATACGTGCATAAAAAAGACCATTTTCGGCGCCTATAAAGTGGACCGAAAATAGGGTTTTCCGAGCGTTAGACAAAATCTAGAGCAAAAGTCCCTGTTCATAATACATATATAAATTAATCCAGTTTCGCTCCCTAAGGTCCCTAAGGTCGACCCTAAACGACCATTTTCGCTTCTCTCGATCTATTTTTTCCATCTCCTTACTAAAGTTTTAAATCGTTAAAAACTTTTAAAACAATTTCCAAAATCTGGAAAAATTTCTAAAATTTTCCGAAATTCTCAAAATATATATATATATGGGTCATTCCTATAAATTTCGTCAAATCGGTGTCGGGGGGGGGGGGGGGCGCCCAATCAGCCCGCCGATTTTGTATGTTAAAGTACATTAGAAAAAACGGCTATTTCTAATATTTTAGCCCTCTAGGTGCCCCCTAAAGCTCCCGTGATAAATTATTGAATTTTCGAAAATCGTGAAAAAATGGCTATTTTCAAACATTTGCACAGGGTTACCTAATCAATAGTTTTAAGCCAAAAAATAGGGATCTTCTTGTTATAACGTCAGCTTTTTAGCAAAAAAAGTCCGAGAACCTCAGACTTAAAGGGCCCTTTTCTGTAGGACAAAATGTAAACACTCATTTTTTGCACTTTTTGCGTATCTTCGATCGTATGCCATTTTTTTTTGTTTTGTAGTCGATTAGAGCTCTCAAAGTCTTAAAATCTTCGTCTTGGAAAAATCTTTAATTTCCCTTCTGAAAATCTCAAATTTATCATTCCAATAAAAAGTTATAGACCTTGGAAGACAGCCTAGTTTTCCATAATTGCCATATTGGCACCCCTATATCTCAGGTCTATCTGCCCCAATCTATCTCAAATTTTCAGGAAATACAGTCCAAATATAGTAGAAAAAGATGTAATTATTTTGGATTTGTTTATTTGGGTTTTAGCATATCTACGAAGTCCTCGAAGTAGGGATTCAGGGCCTTATTTAACCATATTTCGCGTTATAGGACGGACGGTCGCGCAGTACTGGCATACTTTAATTTTGAGGCTTTCTGAGCAAAAAAATTTCTTAAAGTTTTCGTCTCAGAAAGGCCTTCAATTCCATTTTTGGTGAGCTCATTCTCATTGGTCGAAGCCAAAGTTACAGCCCTTACAAGACAGCCTAGTTTTCCGATATCGCAACGTTTTCACCCTCGTATCTCAAGACTTTCTGCCCCAGTTAAGCTGAATCTTTTACGAAAAATAGACAATAAAATTTACATGCTTGTTCAATTGGAAATTTTCTTAATGATAATTGCGATGTAACTTTATACACAAAAAAAAGAACTAAATCAGCTTTCGTCATTTAGTTCTTTTATTATCTTTGGCGACAGATTCTAATTTTTCACTATTTTAAAACTTACCGTTTGAACAATTTCGTAACTGAAATAAGTAGTAGGGGCTGCGCGGCTACGACGCCAGCGCGGCTACGGCGCCAGCGCGGCTACGGCGCCAGAGCGGCTACGGCGTCACCGAATACCGACAGTCGGTAACGGGTAAATCTGTCATACCGACGTCCGACGTCCGACGTCCGACGCGGGCAGCCGGAATTTAAATTCGATGCATGCATGGAATTTAAAAATTTTTGTGTATATGTTTTTACCGGCGGGGCAGCCTGCATTCGAATTTCTTACCGATTTGATCCTAGTATTATAATTTATTACTTTATGGATCATTCATTAATTGTTAAAGTATAGGTATAGAAAGAGTTTAAATAAATACATGAATTTTTTCTTTCTTCTTCTATATCAATGTAGAAATAAGACTTATCCAACTTTAAGAATTCGGAAGAGATAACGGAAAGGAATAATAAATATAAATGTATACAAAATATAAGATTACGTTTTGTTTATTAAAATTTATATCTCAATACAAAAATTATTCTTAACAATATGTATTATATCATCTCATAACCTCTTGTAACCTTGCTGTTCTGGCATAGAATTCGTGTTGCTGGAATACTTGTTGAAATAATTTTTCCATTCTTTGCTTTTATCAGGAGGCTTAGAGCAAGGCTCGCCTCGATATGTATTACATTGTTTGCCATCTTGTACTCTTCTAGCATTCTTATCTTCAACCAGGGGTGTATATGATACTTTATTTCGACTCATTTTGGAGAAAGTTGTAACCATACTAAGATCTTATGGGTATTTGTATAGCTTTATATAGAAAAAAGTGGTGGGTAAAAATCTTTTAATTAAATAATTTTTTTAACATCTCCACTTATAGGATTATAGTTGACAATGCGATCATGTATAATTAAACAAAATGCTGTTGTATCAGCGGGTATATTTTCTTTCGTTTCAAACTCGAGACGTACATCCACAGCTGCTTGTTTCAATGATTCATTCTGCTTGGAACAGTCAATAACAATAAGTGGTGCATATGTGATGAATTCTTCCTTGCTTAAAAGAGGATTCATATTTTCATGATAATAAGCACTTTGAAATTGTGCATACATATCATACAACATTGCAAATTGATTATTATCAATATCAAGATTAAGATTATTGTATGGATAATTCTGCGAGTTGAGAAAGAGTTTTACATTGCTAATCTTACAATGATCAAAATGACTACAATTTTTGCTATTATGTCCTTTTCTAGCAGTTTGAAATGCTAGGATAATAAAGCGTGGTTTTTCTAACTGGTTTGATGTTTTGACGGTCCATACATGCTGAGTAGTACGTGGAAGTACTGGATATTCATACAATTCCCAAGACCGAAAACTCATAGCAATGGGTATATCTTTTTGAATGTAGTTATAAAGTTGTATTTTTCTTTTGTCTGATAAAACTATATAAGGCATAAGCCACTCTATGCGAGATATGGTTAATTTAAATTCATCATACGTAGCTCTATTATCAACCATTATTGCCTCCTGTATAATAGCATTCACATCACTCCTTGATCTTGTGACAATAAGTTCATGTTTAGCATTTACAATAATTTTTCGATAGTCTTCAGCAAAACCAAAAATCATTGATAGAGGTATAGTGATATCAAAATTTCCATTGTTATCAGTTATTACCCCCTCTTCTGAAACATCAGTCCATCCAGAATTCTCATTATATTTACTCTGACTTGGTGCGAAGGAAACATAACCTTTCATTGTACTAGTTAGACCGACATTTTTGCATCGATCAATTTCAATCGCATTCATTTCATATCGCATTTCCTCGAACAGATGACATATGGCATTGTTCACAAACTTGGTATGTTGCAGCGCAGTACCATCTGTTTTAGTTAATTTACCGCAAATATGAAGTAAACTTTTGGAGGGTAGCAAGCATAAATCTTGATGTTGAATAGAAATACGAATTTCATCACTATTATTGAACGATGATGATGTATATGGTTGATGTGCATGAATCTCATAATGAGCAACAGACTCATCAAAAATGATTGGTGATTGTATATCAAGGACTCCCTCCATTTTTTTCAGGTATACAGCAGCAAACGAAAACACAATTTATTTTTTGCTCCTTTTTACTCTTCTGAAACCGTTTCCTCTTTTTAACTTTAGACCTAGACTCCGTAGAATTTGAATGTTCTGACGTGTTAACTGTTTGACGACTCGTTGTCGACTGACTATTCGAGGACATAGTGGATTATTAATATAATTTTTTTCAGGCTTAGTATTAAAAACAATTCCCATTTTTAGACTT
Source organism: Trichomalopsis sarcophagae (assembly GCA_024372645.1). Lineage (NCBI taxonomy): Eukaryota > Metazoa > Arthropoda > Insecta > Hymenoptera > Pteromalidae > Trichomalopsis > Trichomalopsis sarcophagae. The sequence continues at coordinate 5,332 of QLSS01001427.1, forward strand.
TCTTCAAATGTAGACGAATTGTTATAACTTCTCCACGTAGATTTACCAAATCACCATCTTGATCTACGATCCGTAATTGTAAGTGATCAATAATTTTAACTGTTATCGGTAAATATATAATTTGTTTTGGAACTTCAATTATTTTGTAACCTGGTGGAACTGCAGGGAAAAACTCATGAATGGTATGAACTTGATTTTGATTAATGTATGCTCCAGATGTGATATTACACTCTACTCGTAGGGCATTCACTTTGAGAATGGCTACAGGCAAGTCAGAGTTGTGAGTTATATAGGGTTTCAACAGTCGTGGTGTGAAACCTAGTAGTCGAGCTATCGAGTCTTTGGGACGAAAGTCTACTTCATGGCTACATGTAATGACACTTCTCAGTGTATTATTATTAGGTTTAATACTTAGGGTAATATTTTTTTGGCTGAGAATTTCCTGAAGAGTACGTTCAATATCTTCTATTTCATAGCTACCAGTTGGTAATTCAATGATTTCTTGTCCAACATAAAATTTATTGCTTTTAAAGTCCACATTAGGTATAGAGTTGAAAGTTAGTAATTCAACCAATCCGAGAACGTACATTTTATCTGAATCGAGTTCAATTGGTGGAAAGTATTGAGTTTCCAGAACAGACGAAGTGCCTGACAGGCTCAAAGTTAGCGATTCAATCATTTTGAATGTAAGTAAGATACTGATAGTTTATCGATCTAATCACTTCTTATATAGACGAAAATTGTCTGTGTCACCGAGTTGATTGCATAAAAATTTTAGGCAGAGGTGACCACAAACAAAAGTATCAAATTCTTGATATCTTTTATAATTATATTTAACTTTATCAATTTTCAAGTATTTCATAAGATCTTCAGGTGGTTGCAAGTCACCAAAACTGTCGAAGTAGAAAACATTATTACCATTTTTACGATAAGCTACCCAGTGAGTACCAGACCCTTTTTTATCATCTAAATTTATAATTGCAGTTTCTCGATAATGACTTTTATTTGCAGGTAAATCATTTCTCATGTAGACTCCTCGAAAATTTGAAATTTTCAATAAGCGTGCTTATTTCAGTAAATCATAGTCAGTCAATGGACGATTTGGTAAACGTATTATGTCAACAACGTTTTTTTTTTCTTTGCGAACGTTTTCGTTGCATACGTTTCTGCTTACGTTGTTTCAAACAAATGCCATAACCTGTTTTATGAGGTTTTAAGTAAAGTCCCTTTCCGAGTGCTAACATTTCTATTTTTTTATTATGTCGTTTTTGTTCTTCAATTTGCTGCTTAGCAGCATTTGCCCTATTAATAGCTTGAGTGATACCTGCAGCTCCTCCAGCAAGTGAGCCTACAGCACTCAAACCAGCAAAAATAGGAATTAGAGCTGGAAGAAAACCACCTACCTTAGGCACAGGTAGTACACGTGGAATCTTGATATTTGTTTTTCCACCTACATTTTTTATATGTTTACGAGCTACCATTAAAGCTGATTTGATTGAACTATGTGAATCATTGCTAGGAATGAATGATTTCGCCGTAGACTTGATCACATTTTTCAATGCTAACAATTTTCTTTTCTTTTGCATCTTTCTTCTCTTTCCACTGAGTCCCATACCTAACTTTGATTTTACTTTCATGATGTTTGAAACAGCAAAAGCAGCTGCTTTTTCACGTAAATTAGCGTCACTAGAGGTCACTCGTTGCCACGCTTTTTCCGCTAAAACTCTATCAGCAACGTTTCTTGCCTGAATATTGTTAGGATTCCCTGAGTAAGCTATATCATGTTCTTTACATGCAGCGTCTAGAGGATTTATTCCAAGGTCTCCACGTGCTAGCCTCTTAGACAGTTTCGTGCCTGGACCACAGTACTGATAACCAGGCAAATGTAATTCTATAGGTAGCTTATTTATTAACTTATTTACAAGACCCGATCCGTTATGGGTGATCATCACTCTCAGGAAGTTTTCTATAAACTGACGTAAAAACTATAAATGTATGCTTTTATACTTATATCCAGTCAGTTGGAATTGATCTTTAAAACAAGATGGATCTGCAAGAACAATCACTGAAATTACCGGTGATCAATTTTGATACACTCACTGAATCAAATCCTAAACGTTATAAACGACATGGAAACTTACTTCCGGATAGCATTCGAGCTGTTTTTTGTGGACCATCTAATTGTGGAAAAACTAATGCTTTATTATCTCTCATAATACATCCGAATGGTCTCAAATTTGAAAATATATACGTATATTCAAAGTCTCTAAATCAGTCAAAATATAAATTTCTCGAAAAGCTTATTGAACCGCTAGAAGGTATACAATACTTACCTTTTGGCGAGCACGACCTTGTTGTATCACCTGATGAAGCTCGAGCTAATTATATATTTGTCTTTGATGATATTGCATGTGAAAAACAAGATAATGTCAAAGCGTTCTACTGCATGGGTAGACATAAAAATGTTGACTGTTTCTACTTATGTCAATCGTATGCACAAGTACCAAAACATTTAGTTCGTGATAACGTTAATTTAATAATACTTTTTCGACAAGATGATATGAATTTAAAACATATATATAATGATCATGTGAATACAGACATGTCATATCAAAGATTTAAAGATTTGTGTTCATCATGTTGGAATAGTAATCATGGCTTTCTTGTAATTGACAAAGATTCAAAAATTAATGATGGCCGTTACAGAAAAGGTTTCGATAAATTTATAATAAATATACAACGCACGGAATAAGTTTAGTATTCGACTGTGAGACTTGAAAGTGACAATATGACCGATTTTAATCAACAGATTGCTGTGCTGCGAGAAGTAGAGAAGGCTCGTAATGCTATAAAACGAAAACATACTTTATTGAAAAGTCAGAAAATAGATTTTGAGAAAGCAGTAAATGATTCTGTTAAGCCTATTGTTGATCCACTGGAAAAGTTGATACATGTGACTGAGACAACAAATCACATGAAAGTGAAAAGTGAACCTAAAGTAGAAACTGGGGGGGAGAAAAAAATAAAAATAGAAAAAGTGGAGAAAAAAGATGATATTGTAGAAGATAGTGAAGATGATATTGAACTTGAAACTGAAGATGATACTAAGTTTGAGTCTGCTTTAAGTGAGTCTGAAGAAGAAGATTTTGAAGAGACTATTAGAAAGAAAAAAAATGATATAGAAGACGAGTACATAGACTTATTGTTAAATGGTCAAATGCAAACTTTAGATACAGTATATGGTGTACGAAGAATGCGTAACGATAAACTCAAAGTCGGTGATAGTTTTATAGATTTTGATGATAATTTCATTACGATTGGTCAGAAAAAGTATAAAAAGAGGCCTGGTCTCATTCAATTGTTATTCATGAAAAATCCAGATAAAAGTTTAATTACGACTGAGGATATGAAAGATTATGATGAAATTTTAAATGATACCAACGCACATAGAAAATATTATCTTCCACATGAAGCTATCCGTGTGCAAGACAGTAAAAAGTATACTAATTACATTGGCAAGTCTATCAAGGAAGTCAAGCTTAAAAGAGGTAAAGGCTTATCGTATAAAGTCGCTCGTAAAAACGTATATATGGACTACATTTATTGGGATGATCCAAATGAGCTTGTTGATCGTTTAAGATTGCTTACTGCTGAAACAGCAGCTGGAAATCAGAGTCATATAAATGAAATACAATCCATTATCGAAGAACTCCGTGAAGCTGAATATATTTATTAATGTGTAGAGTAGAGCTATCACTCAGTATCAAAATGAGTATCGATGTATTCGGACGACAACTGATCCGTACTGACACAGTTCGCGGTCCACCAGGTCAGGGTTTCAAGCTTACTGCAGACGGACAATTTGATTTGGAAAGTCATAAATTGTGTAACGTAGCTGATGCTACGGAAGCAAACGATGTGATAACGTTAAAAGTCATGAAAGAAAATGTTAAACTGGAATCTGAAAAAATTATTCATGATTTTAATAAAATTTTAAACGATAAAAAGTTGGATACAATTGGAAATGATATATCTGAAATAAAAAAATCACTCATCGAGTTATATGATAAAATAAAAGTGATTGAATTTTTTATCAATGAAAACTCATCTACTACTACCACTACTACTACTCATGCACATTTTATGTAAATAAAAATGAAAAAATCGTTAGTGGAAGAAATCCATAAGCCTGCAAGGCGTAACTATCCTCGTCAGTCATTTAAAATAAGAGATATCGATGAAACATGGCAAGCAGATCTCGTTGAAATGATACCGTACGCAAATCAAAATAAAGGCTTCAAGTATATGCTCACTGTCATAGATATTTTTTCCAAATTTGCATGGACTGTGCCAATAAAGCAAAAAAGTGGAAAATATGTAACTAAAGCTATGAAGTCGATTCTAGTAAAAAATAGAGTACCACGAAATTTGCAGACAGATCGTGGTAAAGAATTTTACAACAAGGAATTTCAACAATTAATGAAAAATTTTAAAATAAACTTGTATTCGACTTATAGCAATATGAAAGCTTCGATATGTGAACGCTTTAATCGTACTCTTCAAAGTAAAATGTGGAAGCGTTTTAGTTTACGAGGTAATTATAAGTGGATAGATATACTGCAAGATATAACCTTAGAGTACAATAAATCTAAGCATCGGACAATTGGTATGAAACCTATTGATGTAAAATCCATACATGTTAAAGAAATTCTTACTCGATTAGCTGCTCAAAAAAAATTACGTCAACATAAGGAAGCTAAATTCAAAGTAAATGATAAAGTTCGAGTTAGTAA
>QLSS01001430.1:0-10097 GCA_024372645.1 Trichomalopsis sarcophagae
CTCTCTCTCTCTCTCTCTCTCTCTCTCTCTCTCTCTCTCTCTCTCATAAGTAGCGCGTCTACGCCCATGCATCAACACGCTCAGCACCCGCCTTTATGTAAATTCACGCACATCATGCTATCCTTTTCTACGCTCGCGTCTCTACGGCTCGCTCGCGGCACTTCAGCACAATTCTTTGAAGTAGAAGCATCACTCTAAGCGACAAGCAATACAATACGCCACGTGTTTGAGTGATACCAAGGAAGGCCCCGTCCGTGCACACTTGCTGAAGCGCTAGAAGCCTCGCCGAACGTTTTTTTTTTAGTGTATAACATTTTAAAGTAAATTATACTAACCCTGTGCACCCGGGGATATTCTGAGTGAACTGATCCGGGGAGTTTTCACCAAATACCGTACTAAACCTGCATATTAATCATCGTGCATTACAATTATCATAACCGCTAAAGCCACGCGGGTACTCACTCTAATTCACTTTATGTTAATACGCTTTTCGTCACGTTCTCATACTCAATTTATACATTTTCAACGCCCGTTCTGATTCAGATATTCTCACTACAAGGTCGACAATAGTTGCTGCTTTGTTTGACCTAGAAGACCTGTTCGAAAGCCAGTCCCATGTCTGTGTCATAGGCAAGGCCAAACAAGCGAGCCCATGTCAAATATAATTTCTTTCGTTACTGTATGTTATTGAAACCTTACGAGTAATTCGTTCAATCGCAATAAATTCATCTATATTATTTCACCCTAGCCTGCTACGACTGCTCAGTACCTTATGAACCCAAAATTCATTACTCAATACTATGCGAAACCAAAGAATTCTTATATAACTTATGGAAGTTGGATATTAATAATGAGCAACTTAAAGCTGAATACAGAACCTATTCCAAAATCTTAGAGAAACGTAATTTCGAAACACCAATTTGGTTTTATGAAAAATATTGGTTCAAAAAATGCTTTAAACTATATTACGCAAATATTATACAATAACGTAGATTAAACGATATCAACAATAGTCACTTTTCTCGACTTGGTTAAAGCTTTTGATACAATTGACCATAAGTTGTTATTAGATAAACTGTATTGTATTGGTATTAGAGGACAGGCGTTGGATTTTCTTCGAAGCTATTTGAACAACAAATATCAAACTGTTAAAATTGACAGTGTAGAAAGTGATATTTTACAAATAAGTATAGGCGTTCCACAGGGTATGATACTAGGTCCACTCCTATTTATTTTATATATAAATCATGTTCTAAAGGAGATTCCACTAGAATCAATTCTATCGTACACAGGTGATACTGTAATAATAGCAACAAGCAATACGTGGATAGAAGCGCAAAAAAATATGAATGATTTTCTATCACATACTATGTCAATAGAATCGTAGCCTGGGTGGTGCCTATAGAAGTAACCGTGATTTATTGCAAAGTTTACAAAGGAAAATTCTTAAGATAATCAATAAAAATAATTTTAGCATACAAGATAGTCCATTAAACCTAGAGCAACTTTTTAATTTTGAATCCCTTAAAATCCATTATAATGATCTCAAAACTCAATTCCAAACATCTACAAGTGTTACTAGGAAAAAAGCTTAATTGTACCAAAGAACAAAAAACGAGTAAGTGATAAAAACAGTTATAATAATGCTATTATAACTTATAATTCTCTACCAAATGAGCTCAAGGAATTATATATAAGCAAAACTGCGGCAAAAAGTAAAATTAAGATTTGGATTAAAACCAAAACTTAGTTTTCCAAATAGTTATAAATTTGTTAAATTTTAAGAAAAGAAAATCTAAATAGTGTTGTTGAAAGGGTCTGATAATGTAATTATCTTTAGTTTTAAGGTACTAGTTTTAAGTTTTTTGTTATATATAGACTTAGCGCAGTGCGCTGCGCGCACTCTAGTAGACTATTAATTCATTAGCTTATTAAATGAAATATAAATGCTTGGTTGATAATTTTAATAGTTTTTTTCTATCACGGAAATATATCAAACTTTAAAATATATGATTAATTTCGCGCTCATATAAATTTCAAAATTGACACGGTTTCGTTGCAAACTTCATTTTAAAATTTTAAGGTTATGTCTCAACTCAGTTCGTGTCAGTGTTCACATCATGTTTCTTTTTGTAACAATAATAAAATTTACAATAGAATATATAAATACACAAATTATAATTTGATATGTATTATAGTATTATATTACATTTTTAATATTAGAATCAATTTTGACGCATGCGCACTACATGAGCCAATTATATTGATGCATTCTTGGCTTCATTTCATCCGGTCATGACTTTTTTATATAGGGACTAAGCATATACACAGGTAACTTAGTTTACCTCTACAAGGCTTGCTAGTATGCGTACTGTTAATGTATACTATGTAAGTTATTATCTTGGTTTAATAAATAAATAAACATATACAAAAATTTTGTATCGATCTGTATAATTAGCATAAGCTAATCGCTGATATTAACTATTGACTTGATTGTTTTTTTCAGTATTAAATTTTATAAAATCTATTATTTTTAGTCAACTTCCAACACAAGGCATGGGATTAAGATATAGTTTAACAACAACATTGACATCAAAGCTATTAGCTAAATGATGTTAGCTAGCTAAGAATTGAAAATCACAAAAAGGTTTTTGTGTAATATTCCAGTAAAAATAATCACAAATTAAAGAGAATAAGTATTAATTCTGAGTATAAGTTATATGTTATGATTTAAGAATTTGTTTACCGATTTGATTTTGAGCTTCACTCATTCCAGACAAAGATATCTCAGTTTGTATTCCTGATGGAATAGCATGAATAATCCTGGGTAAAGAACGAGGATTGCCTGCTGCTATTGTTGTATTTTTTCTGCGACGCTTTACTTGTTGTCTTAATGCATGTTTAACCTTTTTACTATGTACCATGCTAGTAAAATTTAAACAATTAGAATCATCTTCAATGCTTCCACAATTTTTTAAATTAAACCTTGTTTCCATAATGTAGTTTACTTTAAAAATTTTATATCATTAAAGCAGAATATAATTTTATGCCATAACTTAGGTCCATTAGTAATGTTGAAATTTCAATAGAGCAACGTATAAACATCGTTTTGAATTTTAATGAAGTTAATACATAAATTTATGAATTTTTCTATCTGTGTAATACATTTTTAGATATATATTTCTTTTTAAAGCACACATAATTTGCAACATTGATGTAATTGTATAAATATTATCCAGCTTGTATAAATATTTGTTTGTGTAATTGTATAAATATTATCCAGCTTCTTTGCTCACTGTTATAACCCAAAAAAGTATATATAGTAATATAAAGTATTATTATTTAGAACATTTAATTTAATTTTTATATTAAATATTATTATTTCATATTATGCAATTAAATATCAAATTTATTTTGATTATTTTAATATGAAGAATAATAAAAATAATTTAATAGATTTTCAGATTGTCATTTTCGGATTACATTATAATTTTAATTCTTTGATATTTTTTCCAAATTAATTAATTTTTTTATTTAAAATAACTTGATATGCGTAGACAAAAACAATATTAATTCAACCTTTAAATCGGCAAAGTAAACAAATAAACGCCTAGTAAACACCTAGGGCACAAAACACAAATTTAGCTATAGAGAAGTAAAAGAATAGTACCATAAAATCCGGAAGCAGTAATAAAAAAATACTATCACGAACCGCTAGTCACATGTGCAAGTCGCGCTTGGTGGCGCTACCGCTGCGCTTGAAACGTATAAGAAAGTCACGTGGTATGTGGTGGCAAGTTCAAACCTGTCAACTATCAAGTTGGAAAATCTTTTATATATTTATAAAAATATACAAAAACCAACATAGCAAATGCAATTGTGGAGATATTCGAATTGATTAAATATGTTAATGGTGGACTAGACCCTTTGAAGAACGTCTAGAGTATTGGCAGTGGCCACAATAGGGCGTATGCGTGCGTATGCATGCGTACGCGTGCGGTGAAGTTACTAGAAACATATAGTGACTTTTCATAGAGCCAACTATCGAAATTCATTTTCGTAGGTGAATAAAACTAGTTATAGAAAACGAATGCACTACAACAATCGTATAACCTTATCAACCTTCCAACTTGTCTGTCTCTATCACTGATGGTCTCCAGCAGATACTCTGTTTTAACAGCGATTATCTCCGAAAAGAAAATGTAAGTATGAAAAACTCGATGAATACTTGAGTTAACTCCACCAGCAGTAATCCAATTTCAACATAATTTTCATTATCCATCTCTTGAGATAAATAAATCTTCAAAATTAGATCACACCTTCCGGTGATATCGGAGTCCTGCCCCCCTTTTGACTTTTGAATTTCACAACTTTCAGAAAAACTAAAAATGATTAATTGAACTTAACACAACGACGTGCAGTTCGTTGGTTTTTATTGCCAGCTTTATTTAAAAAATTAAGCGTAAATGAAAACCAGTGTTTTTTGCTCCGACATCCCCTTATAGATAACTAATAACTATACTAATGTTTTTTTTTTTAACTTACGTTGAAAAATTACACCAAACTTAAGTTTTGTATTAATAACTCCGCTGCAAAAGAATTGATGTTCTTCTCAAAGAGTAAACAAAATACTGGAGACCATGAAGCAGACTATGTTAGAAGGTTGAGGTTATACGATTGTTGTGGCGCATCCATTTTCTATAACTAGTTTTAGTCACCTACGAAAATAAATTTTCATAGTTGGCTCTATGAAAAGTCACTATATGTTTCTAGTAACTTCACCGCACGCGTACGCATGCATACGCACGCATACGCCCTATTGTGTCCACTGCCATAAAGTTTCAATTACATATTATTATAGCTAACGACAGGACAGGCAGAGGAAGCAGGCGAGAAGAACAAACACTAGAGTATGCAATTAGCGGTATATTATAAATCAACGTGGTTACAATAAAGGTAGTCGTTTAGAAAAGAACGTGTTGCCCGTCTCGCGTTCGACGGTTAAGTGAAGCCTGGAGCCAACAGCGTTGGCAGGCCTCTGCGAGATGGCGCTGTTGTGCAGTTGAGGAGTGACTCGATATACGAAAGTTCCAACACTTCCCCTCGAGTCGATAGCTTATTTCTTCTTTAGGTCCTTGAGTAGCCCTAGTCCCTTGGTGCAACGCTCGTGGTTGGTCTTGGTCAGTCACTTCGTGAGTACGTCGGCTACCATGTCCTTCGATGCTACATGTTCCAAAACCAGAACACCCGACTCTACGACTTCCCGAATGAAGTGGTGACGGATGTCGATGTGTTTCGTCCGTGCGTGGAAAACGGGATTCGATGCTAGCTTCTGTGCGCTGAAGTTGTCGTTGTACAGCGTTACGGTGTCAGCTTGTTGAACTCCAAGTTCAAGTATAAAACGACGAAGGTGAATGGCTTCCTTGGCAGCGTCGCTGAGTGCCATGCAGTGAGTCTATCTCGTCCCGGTATCCCGCGCGTGCGCAGTAGCCCGTTTCAATGCCGCGCGCCTATTGGTTCCCCGCGCTCCCGCTCCGTTCAAACGAGATGAGGGGAGGCAACTCAGAGAGCCGATATTGCAGAGAGTCGAAGTTCGAATCTCGCTCGGGGAAATTTTTTTTTTCTTTTTAATTGTAAGATTACGATTTATTAAGCGTAATAAATCATATCTTATTAAAAAAAAGTTAATTATGCCGCTATTTTCAACTATTAGTGAAAAAAAGAGAGCGAATGCGAGGGTACATCTTAAAATAAAATGTTAAAAATTATGGGGAATCGGAGGAAGGCGAGCGATAGCGAGCATTGCACAATTAAAACAAAAATGCTGAAACCTACCTACCCCACGAACCGCAATTTATAATTAAATAATATTTATTAAAATAAATTAAGCACATCGGAGGAAGGCAAGCAACAAATGTAAAACAAAAATGCCCAAACCTCACTACTCCATACGCCGCAATTTATTATTAAATAATATTTATTTATAACAATTTGGCAAATCGGAGGAAGGCGAGAGAAAGCGAGAAACAAATATAAAAACAAAAATGCCTAAACCCAGCTACCCCACGCGTGAAAAGTTAATAATAAAATACTCCGGCACATCGGAGGGAGGCGAGCGAAAGCGAGCAACAAATCAAAAACAAAAATATGTAAAACCATCAACCCCACGTGCCTCGATTTCACGAAAAAGCATTTATTTAAAAAATGCGGTGGCACATCAGAAACAAGCGGGCGAAAGCACTCAAGCTTAAAACAAAAACAAAAATACTCAAATACACCTACCCCACGCACCTCGAGATTCAAGCAGAGAATCTCTGTTAAAAAATATGGCGGCAAATTGGGGGGAAGCGTTCGAAAAAAGCATTATCAGCTATAGCTGCATAGCCGCGAGCGTGAAAAGCGTCTGCTGCGCTTCCGTGACAGTTGAGGATTTTCATACCCCGAGTTCAGACTTGTATCCGACCAGTCCCGCGTATTTCGATGTTCCTTTCCCTTTGTGATAAGTGTTTGGTATAAATATAAGTGAGCAGTGCATCATGATTGTGTCGGTTCATGAGTGCAAAAATCGCATGTAAAGAAGCCGGTGTGATTCCGCGAGGTGTTTGCAGTTGTCTATTACAACAGCTGCTTGTTACACGTGCTCAGCAACAATAACAACGGAACAAGGCTGGGTGATCATCAGGGTCTGGCTGTCAGCAACACGACAACACCTGGAGGCAAAGAAGCAGGGGCCTTATTGTGTAAGCGTGTCGGTCGTGTGTCTCGCTAGCAGTGAGTCGCAGCGCAGTGACACGCTTGATGAGCGACACACTGGCAGCCTATATGAGATTGAAGGTGGTACGCATGCGCTAACGCGGGGCGCATGTTTTTGATTTTGATTTAAGTGGGCTAAATAAATTTTGCGCTCCGTGATATCGGCAGTTATTACTGCATATTTCAGGAGATTACAATGTTGCAGGGCGGTATCTTCGATGAGAGACGTGTGTCAATTTATTCTTTATTGATTTTTTTTACAAAGCTTACAAAAACTACAATAAATAGGTAGTTTTATATAAATTTAAGTACAAAGTATTATTAGAAAATGTAATACAAAAATGCAAAAATGTATGTTATAGTAAAAGTATTAAAGTGAGGCTACGGCAACTCAGCAATATCAAAAGTATTAATTATTATTCTGCATAATGGGCAGTCAAGCTCCGTATCGACCCACTCGTAAATGCATTCATAGCAGAACACATGGGCACATCTTCGTATGATGGCTGGTCTGGTCAATACATCAAGGCATATCGGGCATTTCTCTTGAATCTGCAAAAAGAAAAGAAATCAATATTACATTATTAATACAAATAATTACTTTATCTTGTTACATTGTATTATTTTAATAAATTTACTTAATAAAAATCATTATCTAAAGTTTCATAGATGAAACCATCATCACCATCATCTTCTAAAAAAGATTCAACTGTGCCACTTGCCGTATATTCAGTTTCCTCAGTTTTCTCTTCAACAACAGGAGCATTTCTAGGAGACGAAGGTTCTGGGTTATCCGGAAGTGGCACTTCATCTTCATCATCTTGTGCTGCATCATTAACCAAATCATTGGTTTGTATTTTCAGGAGCAGTTCGTTGATTCGTTCTGCTTCCCAAAACAGTTTTGCAAAAGCATATTCTGCTGCTCGAAACAGGATATAAACTGTGCTACTAAAACATCAACCAACTCCTTTATTTTGGAGTCAAAAGCTTTGAGAAAAGCACTGTTTTTTTCACCTGCTGCAAAAGCATATTTTATATTAGATTACACACTACGACTTATCATGAATAATTTAAATAATTTATATTTACCAGCTGTTGTGCCTGCTGTTGGAGTAGAACATATGTTAGAGCTGGAAGTTGTGTTAGCAGTTGTGTTAGCAGTTGTGGTTGTTCCAGTGTTATTTGTTGTCCACGTACTCCAAGGTGAAGACGGTTCAGCTACAGTTGGCAAATGTCGATTGCCATAAGTTGGAGCACCTCTGTATCCAGTGCTGCTCGATGGTCCATCTTCACCTCCAAATCCTGCAGGATTGCCTTCCACCCTTGGTCTCTTTAGCACTGGTAATGAAGTTCTGCGACTGACAACATTATTTTGCTGTACTGGAGTGCGTCTCACTGAGCAAGATTTTATTTGCTCTGCTCTCGTCACAATTTCTATTGCCTTCATGTGATGGTCTGGCAATGGATTTTGTCTGATATTGTGTTCAACCAGATAGATATTCTGCTTTGCTGAGAGTATGAGATCGCACCAAGTCTGGAAAAAAAAAATTATAAATAACCTAAAAACCAATGAACACATACATAATGATATTTATTATAATAATAATATGGTCTTTAATTATTACCTTTCTTCATGACTTTCCATTTTTTTGAACGCCCTCTTCATCTGCTTTGTTAGCAAAGAGTGCCACAAGCTCCCAGGTAGCGTGGTTGGTGTCATCGCCAGGATGATCCAACGCGATCTCCAGGTGTCTATCAACCACGTTTACGAGAGCTAGCATTTGTGAGATGGTGGGTTTTTGGATGGGTTGCTTCCCCTTTCCCTTTTTCCTGAAAGAAATCAAACGATTTTCATTAAATGAGTTTGGCGTAAAGTAAAAATGGGGTGTTAAGAAATAAGTATAAATACAAGTAATGAATAATATAATAAATATAAGTAAACTTAAGTAATATACGTATAAGATTACTTTGATTCAGATGGGTTGAATTCCATGATGTTCTCTAATTGTGACAGCACTGCGCTTAGTTACTCACGGAAGAGGAAAGCAAAACTGACGCTATCTCCTGAATGACAAACAATGTATAACATTTGCTTGCGCGGGAAACTAGGAGACTTCCGGTGTTTTATGTTGCAATTATGGGATTTATCAAAATATCTTGTGGAAACCGCGTAATTAGTCGTTTTTTACATAATAATTGAACACATGTTTATTTTTCATTAATTATTAGGAATATTAATTGTTAAAAATTAATTAGAAAACTGTGAAATTCGATTTCCGTCGAGTGCAGCGCTTTACGGTCAAAATGTGCAACATTTCTAAAAAATTATTTTTTAAGCCATACAACAACGAGACAAGGAACTCTGAAATTTATATATAATAATAGTAATAAATAATTAAACGCGTGAAACTATAGAAGCAAGGAAATGTCTAAGTACGAATTTATAAATTTAGAATTAAAGAGTTTAAAATTTTTTGAAAATCTACAACATCAAATATTGATAATTATAGTTATACTTTTTTATATTATGACTTGTAATTAAAATAATTTGAATTATAGTTACCTTTGCATTGCAAGAAAAATAGATGAACAGCAATTTTCATCAAAAATCTTCATGAAATATTCCATGTGCTTTGGAATTTCTTGAAACATTGGAGAAACTTGAAAGCAAACTCGAAATCAGTATCATTGGAATACATACTGATATACTAGGAATCAACAGGTTTCCATTAAAACTATACCCAGATTACTTACATGTAGGTGCTTCTTGAGATGTCTTCCGTACCCACGTACACTTAGAGAACCCTAGCTCTCGTCCAATATTAATACCACTTCCATATTTACCAAAAATACCTGCAATCCTTTCATTGATTGAGCTTGACACAATAGTTTGCTCATCATGGCCAGTCTTATTCCATGCTCTATTGAATTGCGCCTTTTGCGATTTGGCTGATAGTCGCATTCGAGTCCATTTCTATAAATGAAATAAAAAATGATTAATACATTAACATTGTAATAAAAAAGTATGCGTGTAGTAAATACAAAATTTTAATACAAACCTCCTGCCACCCCTTGACGTGAGTTATGCAAGGTCCCATTCCATTCAATGTTGTACATAATTCCATCCACATCTTTCTGTACTTAACTTGACCTTGAGATCCAAGTTTAGTAATTTGTCCCCTTGCGAACAACGCGTGCTGTTCCATATAGGTAATCAAGGTCTCCATTTGCATATTGGACATTCGATTCCTTACACATTTTCTGCAATAGACAAATTTTATTAGATATTATAAGGAAGCTGTAAATAATATCTGTAAAAAAGATTGTTAATTTAACTAGCTGCA
>QLSS01001431.1:0-10093 GCA_024372645.1 Trichomalopsis sarcophagae
TATATATATATATAGAGAGAGAGAGAGAGAGAGAGAGAGAGAGAGCCACGAATAGGCGCGGAGAGGGGGGAGTAGTTCGCGTGAGGAGCGCGCGCAGCGCTGGCCCCGCGACCATGTGTTGCCGCGTGAGGAGATCTCGCTCTCTTTCGCTCCGCATCGCTTCTGCTGATAGGACGCCTACGCTGCTCTTCTAAGCTCTCGATCGACCTCGGAGCAACCGTACCCAGCGCCATTGCAGCTCGCCTTCGCTCCCGTTATCGTAGCAAGTAAGTAAAAGTGTACTAGCGTGCGAACTAATTAGTGCGGCTGTGCCTCGGGTGAACGCGACGCGACACGGTTAGTGTGACGCTATGTACCTCGAAGAACGCGGTAATGGCAGCGAGCCGAGTGCCGTGAGGTCTCGTCGCCTGTTGCGATTGATGTAAGCTCTCGATCGTTCTCGCTATCGCTTCCTTGACGCTACCGTTGTCCTTCATCCAAGCTACCGTTTACCTGTTCCACGCCCTAGCTCTCGATCGTTTTCGCTATCGTTTCCTTGACACTACCGTTGTCCTTCATTCAAGCTACCGTTTGCCTGTTCCAGGCCCTAGCTCTCGATCGTTCTCGCTATCGTTCCCTTGACGCCATCGTTGTCCCTCATTCAAGCTACCATTTGCCTCTTCCACGCCCTCGCTCTCGCACAAATCCTCGCTATCGTTGCCCAGGTAGGGCGTATATCTCCTCGCTATCGCTCTCCTCGATTAGGTTAGGTTAGTCCTTTATCAGAATACCGTTAAATAATTCTTAGGATGTATGAGTGCGCACGTAAAGTACGAGCGAGTATTGGGTGTCGTCGCGCGGTCGTGTCGAGGTCGGCATATCGTGAATGGTTTTCGGGGATTAAAAATAAGGGAGCGGGCTTGCACGATGCGGTGTATGGAAAAATAAGCGTTTGATGGGTCGGGGAATCGTATAACTTGCGAGGGTACGCCGCTACGGACGCGCTGGTCGTCGGGGCCGGTAGACGACCAGAGAGGCGAGGCGGGTACTCGCCCGCACCGGCAAGTCGGCGGGCGGCGCGCTGACGAGCGTAGCGTCGGCGTCGATTGTTTGGTGGGCGAGAGTCATCTCCCCGGAAGGAGATAAGAATTTCTAAAAATTGTTGCGGGGCCGCGTGCGTAAGTTCGCTCCTCCTCACGATGACCCCGACCGGCGGTGTGGCGCACCGCATAATAGTTAATTAAGTCTGCGTAGCGCCTCTGGATTGTAGAGGCCGTAGATTCTCGGCGGGTTGCCGTTGGTTGTTAAAAGAATAAATGAATAATAAAGACGACATATCATATCCGCAGCAAGCTTTAATGAGTTTTATAACCCACGACCCTGTGCGATACTCCACCCGCTCCTTGAGCTAGCCGAGCTCAACTCCCACGCCGCCAGGCCCCAACACACGGTGGCGCTCACACGGAAAGGGGATCGCGGGATCCTCGGCATCTCGATGCCTCCCGCCCTGGGCCGAGGCGGCCCGCCGCAGTGTATGCATTGGGGTGTGACGGCGCGCGAAACTAGAATTAAGAACGCTGGCCACGCTAGTAAACTCCAGCGTTTCAATATATATATCATATATCACATTGAAATTTTAAAACACATATAATGATATATTATTGAAATACATTTTAAATTAAGTAAGTATATCTACATATTCAATAATATTTATTAATAGTACTTGCTATATATCATATGCTGATGATAATGCTATTGACCTGTTGATAATAGTTATCTGTGATAAATTTATCTGTGAGTCTTCGTGATAAATTTATTTTTATTTGTAATTCTGCAACATGTGAAAGCATTGAAATCGGTATTTTTAATTACTTTGGTCAGTTCTACTTTATGTTTCTTGAGTTTAAAAGTGTACTTCAACGTGTTAAATATAACAGTATAAAATAACAAGAACAGTTTTTCATTTCACAGTGTTAAATTTTTAGAGTGGATTAAAACGTTTGTAAATCCCATGAACGTGTTAAACTTGCTTTTAATAACATTTCAAGCACTTCATCTGAAAGAAACTCCAATAACACAGCGAGAAAGAGATTTAAAAGAGCATATTGAACAAATTTTATTAAACTCTATGCATGAATTTAATGAATTTGAAGTTTTTGATCATGATTATAAAGCAAGAGCAGTAGAGTTTTGGAGAAGTGGTGTTAATAAAAATTAAAATTTAAAAACCGTACAAAATAGATTTCGAAAGGTAACATCAATAACACTATTAAAACGTTGTGCAAAAACTTTAAATAAAGGTGGAGTTTATAGAGAAAAAATAGCTAGAATTTGTTCATTTGTGTTAGAAAATTTCAAAGCTGCTGTTGATGCTGGACATATTATCCATGATATAGATTTACAGAAATGGGCCCTGCAAGCACAAAAGGATATTGTTCATGAAGATTTTCGTTTCAAAGCATCAAAACATTGGGTAAAAAATTTTAAGAGAGCCCATAAAATTGTTGGAAGAAAAATTAATAAATTTAGTACCAAAAAAACAATAAAAGGAGCAGATTATTTACAAAAAAAAAGCTGACGAATTTGTTATTGAAGTGATAAATCTTATTAAAGAAAAAGGAATAGAAAATGTTTATAATTCAGATCAAAGTGGATTTCAATTAGAAGTCCATTCTGTCCGTACATTAGCAATCGAAGGGGAAAGTCAAGTAGAATGCTTGGAGCAATCTGTAGCTTCTACGACTCATAGTTATACAATACAACCAACAATATCTGGTGATGGTAGACTTCTTTCCCCTCTTTTTATCGTTCTTAAAGAAAAAACTGGTGAATTTTGGCCAGTTGTATCACAAGAGTCGTTCAGACCAGCTAACATTTATGCAATGGCTTCTAAATCAGGAAAATTAACTTCAAGTATTATTTCATATTAGGCGTTTTCGAATAATTATGATACAATTTTGGATTCAGAAGGCATCCTGTGTTATTATTAGTGATCATTTTTGTTTTAATTTGTATTCTATTAAAATCTACTAAAATTTGAAATTCGTCTGATTTTAGATCATTTTAAAACATGGCTCAAAGGAGTATATTTTCCGACTGTTGGTTTATCAAGTGTACTTTTGGTAGACTTATGGACTGGGCACTGACCTTCAGCCGTAGAAGAAGTAAAACCTACTAATAAAGAAATAACTTTAAAAATAATTCCAAATGGAAATACAAGCAAAATACAACCGCTAGATGTTTTTGAATTTAGGGTTTGGTAAAATTATGTAAGACACTTTTCGGACAGCGTGATATTGATGAATGAAGAATTGAATCTTCATTTAAGAAACAATATCATTAAACTTCAATCTATAGTGCACAATCAACTATCTTCTCCGAGATACATAAATCTGTTTAAATATTCATGGTATAAAAGTGGTTACACGGATGTTCATCCTGAAAATTTTGAAAATCCAGTAAATTTTGCTTTTAGATTACAATCTAATATACTTTGTAAAATTGCAGTGCGCTCTAATGTCGCAATCGTTTGATGTTCATGGTGTAAAAAATCTTTATGTTTGAAACACTTTTTTGATGTTTATCATTATTGTTCTACTTATGATCCTTGATAACAATTAAGAAAATTATGTAATTTTCAATTACCGATGTATTACACATAAATCGCATGATCTAAATAATTGTAATATAAGTTTGTAGAATGTATTCGAAATAAAATTTATTACATTAAATGATTTTCATCGATATTCAATGTTGTTTTATTAAAAATAAAAATATATACAATAAATGTGTAAATATGCAAATAAATTTAAAAAATTTAAAAATAATTTAAGAATATAATTTTTTATTTAAGGATAAAATAACAAAATAATCTCAAGGGTAAAACCATCAAGAAAAAAAATTTTTCATCATAAATCTCGAAACACGTCAACTTTAATTTCTTATTTTCTTGATGATAGTGCAATTTTCA
This sequence comes from Trichomalopsis sarcophagae, assembly GCA_024372645.1. NCBI lineage: Eukaryota > Metazoa > Arthropoda > Insecta > Hymenoptera > Pteromalidae > Trichomalopsis > Trichomalopsis sarcophagae. Next base: position 3,950 of record QLSS01001431.1, read on the forward strand.
ACCAAATCTAGCCGTTTTGATCAATTTTATATTGAAAAAATAGCGAAAAATTGCACATTTACCCCTAAAATACAGGGGTTGACACCCTTCGGGGGTAAAAGTTATGCCTATAGTAGCGTCTTTTTATAATAAAGAATTTAGCGTTAGTTTTATTTAAAAAATCCAAATAGTTTTTGAGATATTAGAAATAACCTGTTTTTGCGGGTAAACTGCAAGGGTGATTTTCACCCCTTAAATCGACGAGTTAGCACGTAAGAAAAAACACGTGTCTAATATTTTCTCGAGTACTACAACATATCACAAAATGATCAAAATCAGTGAGGTACACCTGGGGACCCTTCCTTGTTAGTTCTGTTGAAAATTTGTCGCGTCAAAACAACAATTGTCACTTTTTGCAATTATTATAAACATTTATTGAGTCTTTTTGTGCAAAAAAGATGTGTTTTAACCAAAACTCTGTGATTTTACTTTATTTTGTTTAATGTAATCAATATTTATAACTTTGGCCAGAAATACTTTGACGTCAAACTAGGTTAGACAGTCTGTGCGTCCACGCCCAGTTCTAATCAAACCATTTTAGTATATTTTTGATAAACTATCCTGCCTCTACTTTAAATAGTATTTTGCTATGGGTTCCTTATTAATTTATGTGCTTTACGCAAACTTGTGCAAGTAAATGTGTGCAAAAATAGGTCTCCTATACAAAACTTTTGGCGTTCCTTACGTCAATGAGCAAACAAAATATTAATTATTGTCCAGAGCATAAATACGCATGAAATTAATAATTGTTAATGTTTATAGGGTTCCAACTGGCGTGTCAACACCATGATTAGCTGCTTTGAGTGCAGAAACTCAGATTTTCTCCTTTGAAAGTCGGAGTCCAGCACTCTACGCAGCAGCCTCGTGAAAGCCCTGGCTCGACTTCTGGCAATCACTTGCCGGTGGATACTAGTGCTACTCGTCGACCAGATTTTTTTTTGACTGTTTTAAAAATAAGTGGTTCAGTGTAATGAAAGTGTAATGAGTGCAATGCAGTGTCAAAATGGGTGATGTTATAACCTCTTATATTGAAAAAAAAAAAAAAATACTTCTGATATGTTCTAAAATGGAGTTGTGAAATTTTTGACTGTGTCTTTTGGAATTAATGTGGTTGTAATTAAAATGTGGTGTAAATTTTTCTTAAAACTAAAGCTAGGTGTCACTATTTGTAATTAAAACTGTGAAAACTTTGTGTGCGTATTTTTTTTTGTGACAATGAACTGTAATCTGTGGAACTAGAATGCTAAGGTGCTTTGTAAAATATTGTTGTGTGATTCTAGCAGAATTCGTTAAACTGCTTGTGTGTAATTTTGTAAAAGTGTTGGTGTGAAAAAAGTCAATATTGTGTTGGTTATTATAAAACCGAATGTCAATTTTGGTTTGTCAAAGATGTCAAAAAATAAAAAAAAATTAATTTCTTTTGTTGTGTTGCACTGCACTGGTGTTCTGCCTAATGTGTCTTGGCTTGATCCTATTTATTTTCCTCACCAATGTTCAAAATTCTACCAAACTGAATTTACTTTGAAATAAAAATTACTTTAACCTTTTTCCACGTCCTACCCGATATGAGACTGCATGTGACGTCACGACGTCTTTGTGTGCTTGCGCGCGTCTCAAGTTTCAAATTGCTATCGGCGATTGTCCGTCTTTGTACTGCGTTCTTCTTTTTATCTACGCACTTACGTTTTCTTTAATATTTTTCGCGCACTTATTTGGGACCTCTTTACTCTCAATCGTTCACTCAGTCACACGATTATACAATAAATTTTTGTACAAAAGAATAAACAACCAATGTCACAACTGTTAAGGCTGATCAGATCCCAGCTCCTCCGCCAGTTTTGTTACGGAGAGATTTGATGGTCCCCCCCTTTGTTTAATTATGTTTAATTGGGAATTTGCTCAGCCACTTCCCTATACAGGAAAGCCAAGGAATGACTTTGGTTGGATGATATTCTATTCTATTCTATTTGTGGTTAGTGGCGCCAGTGGTCTGTACGGTCATCAACAGACGGGGCATGCAGCGCATGCGTGGGGAGTAAGCGGGAAAATGCGAAGATGGAGAGGCTCCTTGATCCGAGTGCCAGAAACCTGCAACATGAAAACAGAGAGAGGCATCCCCGAGGCCCCCTCGCAGGCTCGGAGGGAACCGGGCCAGCGGGGGAACGTTCGGGAGAAGCCGGGGCTTAGAACCCTAGTCTCCTGCGAGGGAGACATGCTAGAAAGGGCAGGCAAAGACCGGTGTCAAGGCAAGAAGGAAGACAGAGGAGCGCAAGAGAAGTTAGATAAGGAGGTTATAGTCTGATAAAAAGCGAAGGAGGATTTTAGAAGAGGCAGAGCGTGGTTGAGAGAGAAAGGAGGAGATGCAGAAGGGAGGAAACAGTTTGAGTTTAGCGAGGGAGTGCAGAAGGCGAGAGCGGTAAGGGTTGAAGCGAGGGCAAGCCCAGAAGACATGGTTAAGGTCTTCAAGGTCTTCACCACAGGGACAGAGAGGAGAATCAACAAGATTTTTATCAAAAAGGCTAGAGGCTAGGCTATAGTGATTGCTGCGCATGCGACAGAGTGAGGTAATAGAGGCGCGGTCGAAACCTGAAGAGTGAAACCAAGGTTTGGGAGAATCGAGGCGGAGAAAGGAGAAATAGAAGCAAGCGGTGTTAGTGCGATAGTGGTTGAGATAATTGTTAAATTCAGAGCCAGAGAGTGAGAGGGCTAGAGGAAACAAGTCAGAGAAGGGAAGAAGAATGTCAATAGAGGTGCCAGAGCCTGAAGCCTCCTTGGCTAGGAGGTCGGCCCTTTCGTTGCCGGGGATTCCCAGGTGGCTGGGAACCCAGGCGAGGCGGATGGTATGGCTAGATTTAGAGAGCCGTTCAAGAAGGAGTTTAATTTTGAAAATGGAGGTGATGGTAGAGGGCATGAAGTCGTGGAGGCTAGAGATAACTTGAAGAGTGCTGAGGGAGTCGGAGAAAATAGTACAGCAAGGGATCTTGTGGGTTTCAATGTATTCGAGGGTTAGCTGAATCGCGAGCGCTTCGGCGGAGGCGATAGAGGCGAGGGATGAGATACGATAACGGAGGTCGAGGCGAAGGTTTGGGGAGTGAATACCTATGCCGCCGTAGGATCCGCAGCTGGTTTTGGATCCGTCTGTATAAAAGACGACAAAGGAGGAAAGAAGGTGTTTAAATGAGAGAAAGAAGTCTTTAAACGGGTTGGGGGAGCGTTTGATGGCGCGGCCTAAACTGAGTTCAACGTTGGGGAAAAAAATTTGAGAATCTAGAGAGAAGGTGAAGCAGGGGAGGACATCAGAAGAGTAGATAAGATGGCGGTATCTTTTAAGGCAGGCATAAGTGCGAAGCACAGGGAGATCTAACAGATTGAGGGTGTTACGGTTGTTGAGAGAGTCGAATAGGTCAGGGAGGCATTGGAGGTGTCCGTGTGTTTACGCGTGAAGACGATGAGTTGAGTTTTTTCAGGGGCGATAGTGAGACCAAGAGAGTTAAAATAGAGGGCGATTTTATTAAGGCTGTTCTGGAGGGTCGCAAGGCAAAAGTCAAGGTCAGGGGAGGAGACGAAGAGGGCTACGTCGTCGGCAAAGCAAAGGTATCGGCAGTCGGGGTCTAAGTGGTCAGGGAGTTTGTGAATGTAAATGTTGTAAGCGGTGGGACTAGAACAGCATCCCTGGGGAACACCTAGAAGCGTCTCGAAGGGGCCCTGGGTTTCGCCGCCTATGTTGATGAAAACGGATCTAGCGGAAGTGATATTGTAGAAAAATTTGCAAATTTGACAGGGAAGGCCAAGATCGCGAAGAATCTGAGCTAGGGTGCCAGGGTCAACAGCGTCGAAGGCGCTTCTGATGTCCAGGAGGAGAACTGCAGTGTACGAGTTGTTTACGAAGCTAGAGTAGATAGAACAAGTGAAAATAGGGAGGTTGTCGGTACAGGATTTGCTTTTACGGAAACCAAATTGGAAGCGAGGAAGAATTTTGTATCTCTCGAGCATCCAGCCCAGTCTGCGAAGGATTAGTCTTTCGTAGACTTTGAGCAAGGATGGTGCGAGAGAGATGGGGCGAAATTTGCCAGAGTTGGCCTTGGGGATAAAGAACACGAAGAATTCTTTCCAAGAAGGGGGAAATTTGCCCTTGGCGAAAAGATCATTGAAGATAGAGAGAAGAAAGTTGATTATGTTGTCTGATTTTATCTAGACCAGGGGCTGAGTTGGGCTTGGCAATACATTTTTCGATGGCTACTTCCAGTTCAGAGGTGGAGAATGATTTGGAGAAGAATTGTAGGGTAGGCGAAGAGGGGGTAAATAACGAGGGGAAGTTGGGATAGAAGCATGAAGGAGGGCAAATGGAGGGAATGAGATTAGTTTGCTTTTGGATGTTCGCGACGTTGTTAGGGGCCTGGAAGGAACTGAGATTACGGTGTTTAAATCGCTTAATAAGATTCTAGAAGGGTTTGGGGTCTGACCGGGGGGTGAGCGAGGCGCAGGCGTCACGGTAAGATTGGGATTTAGCGGAACAGAAAGTGGTGCGGGCGTGGTCTTCTGCGGCGAGCAGTTCGGTGTAAAGGTTTGGGTCACGGCGGAAGTTGCGGAGGGCTATTTTTCTAGCGGATTCAGCGGCGGAGCATTCATCGTTCCACCAGGGTGGCTCTGGGGGCTTGGGGCGTTTAGACGAGGGACGAAGGGGGGCGACGAAGTTATTGATGGAGTTGAGAATGGCAGAGGTCAAGGCTTCGTATTTGTCTGAAGCAGAGGCTTCGGGGGGGAGGTAGTCGAGAGAAATAGAAGACATGGAGTCGCTAAAGGCGGCCCAGTCTTCGGCAAAGATGCGACGATAGTTTGGTCGGTGAGAGCGATGAGAAAAAGAGGGGGAGGGGATGCCGAGAAATGTTGAGATAGGGTAGTGGTCGCTGAGGAAGTTGTCCTCGAGAACTGACCAAACGCAGATAGGGTAAAGATGAGTAGAGACGAAGGTGAGGTCGATACACGAGGGGGTGTCGGGGTTGCGTCTATTGAGGAAGGTATGGGAACCGTCGTTGAGAAGAGAGAGGTTGTGATCAGAGGAGGAAGAGAAGAGCAGGTGGCCTAAGTTGCAGGTGAATCGACTACCCCACGTAGAGTTGTGGCAGTTGAAATCGCCGGCAAGAAAGATAGAGTTGTAAGAAGAAAGGGAAACGAAGAGATTGTTGAAATGTGGAGGATCAAAGGGAGTATTGGGAGGCCTGAGACGATAAGGAGTTTGCCCTGGGTGATGCAGATTGAAATAGCGTTAGATTCTAAGGGGTTAAAAGAGTTGTAAGTAGAAACAGAATTGAAGGGAATGGAGTTGCGGACGAAAATTAGGTTAAGCAAAAAGTTAATTGAGAGAGCATTGTCGGGAGAGGGGGGTGGAGAATAGGGTGACGCAGGGGGCGAAGCAGGGGGGGAGCTGTCAAAGGAGGGACAGTTGTTCAATAAGGGAGGTTGTTGTGAGGGAGGAGAGCGTCCGTTGGGCGAGATCAAACATTTGAGATGATCGGCTGAGGAGATGGCAGGTTGAGAAGCAGGGGTGAGAGTACGCGAGCGAGAGGGACTAGGGGAGTGTTTAGAAGGGGTGAAGTGATTGAGCGGGGGTCTGTATGAACGTGTGATTGATGCATAGGAAGGGGCAGGGCTTGAAGACGCGATGGGGATGCTCATAAGAGGAGGGGGAGAAAGTGGGGGCTCCGGGGACTGAACGAACGAAGAGGCGGCCGGGGATGAGAAGGCTAGAGGGGCAGAATTTGAGAGGGGATTGCGACGTTGAGATTTGGGGTGAGACCTAGAGTTGTGTGCAGGGGGGTTGGTGGGCAAGATGTGAGAGAGGGCGTCTGTTAAACTGAGATTGTGAGAGGCTGCTAACGAGTGAAGTTCCTGTTGAAATTTCCATTCCGGGCAGAATTTGTCCTTGGGCAGGTGGTTGAGGTTGCAGTTAACACAGGTGGGCTGGGTGGTGGCGCAGGGACAAATGTCCTCTGAAGAGTGGGCAGGCTTACCGCATCTCTCGCAGAGAGCTTTGCTTCTGCATTGGGTTTTAAGGTGGCCGTACCTAAAACAGTTAAAGCACATTTTAACAGGTTGAACATAAGG
>QLSS01001432.1:0-10082 GCA_024372645.1 Trichomalopsis sarcophagae
TCTCTCTCTCTCTCTCTCTCTCTCTCTCTCTCTCTCTCTCTCTCTACACCGAGCGCTCTACGTTCTACGCCGAGTGTTCTCCGTTTCGCACGGGACACTTTCTACTGTGCTCACGAAGCACTCTTTCCGAAGATCCTTCGGAGTCTCCCCCCCCCCCCCCCGTCGTCATAACTGATAGAGTGGTGTAGCCTTCACTGGGTTGAGCGGCCCTCCCTCGTCCAGACTCGCTCCCAGAGTCCACTTAGAGAGGTCCGAGCTGTCTGCTCTCTAAGCAACGAGGAAGCCACAACGGGGAACATCAGTAAGCCTCTCTTGCCTGCCTGCCTGCTTCACCGATCCGCTCTGCCTACCTGAAAGTAGGCCTATCTCATCTTCTCCATTCCACAGAGAGCAAGCACACGCCATCGAGCTGGTGCGTACCGCAACTGACACGTGCACTATCTCTTTGCCCGATGACACCGCTCTCTGGACAGCGGCGTACACCAACCCCGAGCACAATCTCACGTGCAGAATTCCCTCACCAAAGCTCCCAACACCATCTCCATTCCCCCAACAGGCCCGCTTATACTACAGCTTCTCTGTATGGCACATGCTGCGTGGTGTGTGTGCATGTGCACTGTCACAAAAGTGATCTAGACTAGACTAAACAAAATAAACTAATTAACAAGACTAGCTGTGTAATTTTGCGGTTAATTCAGCAAATAAAAAAGAGAGGGAGCAAGAAAACGCATAATGCTAACGAAAAGACCGGCGTTTAAAAGAGGAAAAGAGGTGTGATGCGTGCGAAAGATAGAGAGTGAGAGATATACGACACTTGAAACCGAGAAAGAGTATCGCCTGTTTTTTTTTTTTTTTTTTTTTTTTTTTTATACGGACATTGACAGAGCAAACTCTGTTCAAGTGGCACTACGACATCAAGACCCCACCGGCACCATCGCTAGACATCGTACTTCGGTGGGGCCGTTTACCAGCCGATTGGCTTCTTCTTTGGGGGTTTGATATTTCCATACTTCCCCCGTCCACCGTAGTGATTAGGGGTTCAGGATCAAACTCGTCTGATTCTTACTGCATCGTCCGGCCGTCTACTTCCTACAGCATCGTCCGGTCATCCTCTAGCAGTCTCAACCCTCGCCCTACGTTCCTCTGCATCAGGCAGGGGAGCTGGGCTCAGCTCAACCTACGTTCCTCTGCATCGGTTTGAGGAGCACTTACATTAGACGGGCATTGCCACATCTTATTGTAGCCTCAACCCCGACACCTACGTTCCTCTCCATCGGGTGGGGGAGTCTTGGCTCAACTTAGTTACCTACAATTCTCAGCATCGATCTAAGGAGCAGATATACGGACGGTAGTGTCATCGCCTCGGGATTCCGTAAGCTGACGTCTTGCCGTGTCCTCACCTCTAAGTTTTTTCATTACGGTGGCCGCGAACGACGCCACAGCCTTCCAGTTATAGTAGTGTCGCCTGTGTGTATGTGTGTGTGTGTTTGTGTGTATGTGTGTGTGTCGTAACATCCCATATAAGCTCCGCAGTACAAACTGTAATTTAAAAAAAAAAAAAAAAAAAACTAAAATCATTTGAAGAAAATTCTAGATAATACTCGAGAATGCTGAGCTCCACCACTCTTCACATCAACGCTCCAGGCGATAACTAAGGTGACAGCAGAAACAGCGATGAAGCGGGGAGAGCGCGCAACAGGCGCGTATATCTATATGTGTGCAGAAGAGAGCGGTGCAGTGGGAGCGTAAATTAATATAATCCAGAGTGAAAGCTTTGACGCAGCATCAGCGCGGGGCGCAAATTCATATAAAGCGAACAATTTATAAAACAAATAATTACGGACGATAAACAAATGGATCACGTAAGACAATAATTTACGAAAGAGATCGTAGTTAAAGTCCGGGGAAGCTTCACAAACAGTTGCAAAGCTCGTATTCATGCGAAGGAAGGTGTTGCTGAGTGTTTGATGGGATTGGAAGGATATTGTTTATCATAAGCTGCTTGAACCTGGACAAACCATTAATTCGGGTGTCAAGTGTTAACAACTAATGTGATTGCAGCAATAATAAAAAAAAAAACGGCCAGAATTGATTAATAGGAAAGACGTTTTTTTCCATCACGACAACGCTAGGCTGCAGATATCTTTAATAACTAGTCAAAAATTGAGAGAATTGACTATCATTTGTTCCGGTCATTTCAAAACTCTCTTCATGGTGTAAAGCTGGATTCAAAAGAAGCTTGTGAAAATCACTTGGTTAGGTTTTTCGCCCAGAAACCTCAGAAGTCTTACAGTAACAAAATTATGGTTTTGCTAGAAAAGTGGCAAAAGGTCCTCGATCAAAACGGCACATATATCACAATTAGTGTTAAGAATTTATATAAAAAAATTTACCTTAAAAGATATGAAAAAAAAAAACGAAATTACTTTTCCCTCAACCCAATATTATTGTGATAAAACCTCCACTACTTATCCAAGACCTTAACTATTTATAACCTTAACTATATATCCTACTTGTCCTATCGTCAGAATTACGACATAGGTTAGAAAATGATCACTGCTTTTCTATAATTATATTATTCGGTTTTGTGTCACACGTGTGTTTGTGTAAAATCGACGTGTGCAAAAGATAGAAAGATCCCAGCTGAAAATAGTCGATAGCTATCGATTAAATTATCAAAAATTCTATGCGAAATCTGAATATCACTTTTTGTATTAGAAACCAATTAAAATCAATAGGAGTCAATAAAATTCTACAAACAAATGACTATTAGAGTTAATAGAAATCAATCAGTTGGTATTAGCTATTAATTTTTATTGTGATTTTTCATAATGAATTTTATAGACTCCTATTGATCATGTTGATTTTAATCATGTTTTAATACGAAAAGTGGAATTCAGATATAGCTTAGAATTCAATTAATAATTAAATCGATTCCTATAGACTATTTTTAACAGGGATTAGATTAGATTAGTTTTATTTTGCGTACAATATGTTGTACGATTATAAGTTTACAGAGTTGCAGGTGAAAAAAGAATAAAACAATACAACAGATAATAGATTGAGGCATGGTCAAAGTATGTATAGTGAGAGAGTGAGGCGATAGTGAAAGTGGAATGAGCGAAAAAGTAGGTGTGTGTGTGTGTGTGCGCGCGCGTGGACTGTGTACGTTTTATGTGTTTTCGAGTTCAAAAAAATGATCCCTTGCAAATTTTTTGAAAGTGACGGTGTATGAAGTGTTCCTGATGTGTGATGGCAGGTTATTCCATAGATATGAGGAGCTGATATGGAACGAGTTCCTCAGCGTCTCCATCGCGAAAGCAGAAATTGTCAGTAGTGAGATAGGAGGCAAACCAGCGGATGACCTGCTTAGAGAAGCCGAAGGTGGATAGCTTTCTCAAGAGCCGGACATGACATACAGTGTCAAACTCCTTGCTAAAGTGAAAGAGGAGGAGAAGTGTCACTTTCCTTTTGTTTATCCCGACTCTGACATCATCAGTTAGCTTAATTAGGCCAGACTGAGTGCTCTGGCCAGTTCGGAAGCCTGTTTGAAAGTTGTATAGTAAGAGTCTAGATTCAAGGCATTGTGTGACTTGCCTGTGCACCAGCCACTCCAGGGCCTTGGAGAGAAAGCAGAGAAGTAAAATCGGACGGTAGTCAGTCAGAGCTGTTGGTGAACTGACTTTGTTGAGTACACGCTCAAGCGACAATTTTCAGGCGAATGGGAAACAGGATTCGCTCAGAGACAGGTTGAAAATATGACTTAGTAGGGGAGCGAGAACCGGCAATGCCTTTGAGATGACAACCTGAGGGATTCAGTCGCATCCCCTGGCCTGAGTGTTGAAGTGCAATACGGCAGCCAACACATCTGATTCCGTTATGGTGCTGAACTGAAATTGCTCCGAGGTCAAGACTTTCCAGGGTGAGGAGATAATCCTCAACAGCAGGAGCTAACGGATCATTAGAGATCAAGCTGAAATGCTTGTTGAGTTCATCTGTGCTATAACGAGATGGTGAAGGGGCCTTGGTGGCAGAAATTCCAAGTTTCTCCAGCTCTCTCCAGATCTCGACAAGATTAGTCAAGGTTGACAGGCGTGAATAGTAATAATTCAGCCTGGCTTCCTCGACTTGTTTGTGAGCATTGTCTCTAGCTAGCCTATATATGCGGAGATCCGAATCAAGCCTGAAGATCCTGAAACGCCTGTAAAGTCTATCTCTTTCAGATACAAGGTCACGAAGAGCCGTGGTGATCCACGGGTGACGCTGTCTTCTTGGTCCGTAATGGGGCGAAATGATTGATGGCGTTAGTGAGGTTAGCGTTAAGTGTAGATATGCATTCATCGAGTGATGAAGAGGTGAGGGATGACCAGTCACATGCGCTAAGAAAGTCCCTTAGCTTCTCGGCGCTGATTCCTTTAAAGTTTCTGTAAGAGTATGTGTTAGGTACGTATCGTGGAATATGTACGTCGAGAGTGGCCGTGATAAGGTCATGTCCGTTGATGAACGGTGAGTCTGTCTTCCAGTATGACAGCAGGCGATCCTGCTTGTCGATAAGGCAATGGTCAAGCCAGGTATCAGAACCCTGTTTGTGGTGCGTGGCACCATAGGGAACAGGCCAAAGGGAGTTTTCATCAATGATGGCCTTGATGAGCATGGCATCTTTAGATGAAGAAAATTGGTCAGAGTTGAAGTCTCACATTATGACCTTCGTGGAATAGTTGTGCATGTGGGTTGTTAGTTGGTCTATTAAGTTAGAGCCTTGGAACAATGGAGCATGAGGTGGGCGATACACAACCCCCACGAAGATACGAGAGACTTCCTTTGCCGATACCTCACTGAAGCGATATTCAGGCTTGCCTGGCTTACCAGACCATTCACCGTCAGATGACGAAATAACGCTAACTGTCAGAGATTTGTGTATGTAGAACGTAATGATTACAAGCACAGTTGTTCAGGATAGAACTAAATTTTTAAATCGTCAAACATTAAACACTGAACTGAAGGTTTAGTTATATCTTTTATAAATCGTTAAGTTCTAGACTTACAAGAGATTGTCGCAAAAAGATTATTGTTGTTTGCATGGATGTTATGCAACGATTTGACTTCTTCGATCTGAGACTTAAAACTGTGATTAGTGTACATTTCTATAATTTTTAGATGCCCTGAAAAATAAAGATATACTCTGTCGAAACGTCGGCGCAATACAATCTTTTGGCATAAATGAGCAGACTGTGTAGGCATATTACTTGGACCTGCAATTTGGTCATCGTGAAATTTTACTTTCTTGGCCACTTGCAGTACACGAGTGTAAATTAGTTTTACTGCTACTCATATTTAAAATCAAAAGACAATCGTTTAGTATTTCAAATAATGTTCAATTCAACTTGAATTTTTGCTTTGCTCCAAAAGTAAACAGTGAAATCCGTAACTCTTGGTAGCGCACGCTGATAGATGCACATATATAGTTAAAGGAGGTTTGATAGCTCACGGCTTGCGGAGAAAAGAGGGAGTACACAGAAGTAGTGTTGTCAATCGTTTTACAATTTTGTGCACATGTTTATAAATCATTTTCCAATGATCTACAAAGTTTTTTTATTTTCCTCTTACCATTTTTGAGCAATCGCACTCTAAGTGTTTTGATCATTTCTAAGGTTATCCCATAAAAGCCTGTGTATAAGAGCCTAACTTTGAAGTCAATTATTGCAAAAATTATACTGACAATCGATCTAATATTTTACCAACAAGTGTATCGTGAGTTTATTAACAGATTTTAATTGTTTTCAAAACATTCTAACCATTTTCATTTTGGTATTAAACCTCCTTAAGTGTATTGAAGAGCGTCGCCTACCGCACGTAAAGCCGTGGCGCACACTGATAGACAAACACATATATTTTAAGTGTGTATATTGGGGAGCGCCCCCTACAGTAAGAGACTACAGTAAAAGCCAGTAGTACAAGAATTAAATGGAACGTAAAAGAATACAAGGAGTTATTTTGTACGGTGTTTCAAAATATTTAATTGACGGGATCAGCAAACAACAAGGCTACACAAATGACGGGCCAGCGCACCAAAGCCTGCGACGCGGTAATGCCAAATAAAGTATTCAGCCAAAAATGGCCACCAGTATATTGGTTGAATGATAAAATCGAATAAGCGTGTAGCGCTTGCAATCAAGCAAGAAGGTTGGAATAACGGGCAAGGAAGAAATTCTACATATACGGTAGAGGAGAGGATGTGGTCGAGAGCTACGAAGAAAAAAAGAAGAAAGCTAAGCACAACCTAAACAGGTGCATAAAAGAAAGTAAACAAAGATGTCTCAATAAGCTGCAAGATGAGGTCAATGAGGGACCTTATAAAATCGTTATGAAGATGATCAAAGGAAATTACTTGACCCCACCAAAGTGCCCAGAGGTATTACATAGGGTGACAACACCACTTTTTCCAAGCCGTCCGGACTCTCTATGTGCAATAGGAGAGAAAAAATGTAGAGAATATACTTTTAGTTACGAAAGAGGATGTTCTCAGCCTGTCAAAGGGCCGGAAAAAACAAGGCTCCAGGCCTCAATGTCATACCCAATATCGCATTGAAACTTGCCATCTAGGCCTACTCGGCAGACTTTATAGACTTGTACAACACTTGTCTCAAAGCTACTAAGTTAACAAAAAGATCGCCGGATGACGGCCGTGTACTCGCTTCGGCTGCTCAGCATCTCCGTCTCGACGGACCGGCTAAAGTGCGAGTTAGAAGCAGGATGAAATAGCATGCATAAATAATGACTCTGGTAGTATTTATGCTGAAAGAACTTTCGGGCTTGATCTGCCCTGAAATAATACATCCCAACAATGTACACTACGTGCGATCGTGTGTGCGTGTGTTTTACGTATAGACGATCATCGAGATAGGCCAGCGAACTATGCGCAATAATCGGGCTTAGCCCTCGGTCCTACACTAAGTTATATCTGCTCGTGCCTTTCTACACGAAGTGCGACATGCGCCAGTTTAACCGAGAGAGATAGATAGACTTATCGCTGACACAGGACAGACTCATGCAGGGGTGTCACTTTGTAAAAATCAGAGGTATGGAAAATCACGGTGATAAAATTAACCGCAAACTCTCAATCCCCAACACACCACGTCATAAGGTTTCACACATTTTTTTGCACACCGGTCTGAAAAAAGTCAATTTACGACCGCTCAATAGGGACGAAAAACGTGACAATCGTGCTTTTGTTCAAAAATAATTTTATCTATCAAAGGAAAAAGTACAAGAACTTTATAAAATGGTATAAAAAGTAAAAACAATTTTGATATTAAAGCAAATTTGAAAGTAAAACTCACTAATACCTTCAGTAAAACTTACCTGTCTATCTACAGCAGGCAAAAGTTGTGCTAACTTTCTTTGATATAATGGAGGTAAACCTTGGAATGTATGCCTATTTAAAAGTGCTCGCAGACTTGTGTTAGCTAAAATACTTGCAGGTGATTCCAAATCCACTAAGCCAGCTTCTAATTGTGCAGCTATCGATAATTTTTTAGTGGAACGTCGCCTGCTTGACCTAAGTGTAAATCCAGGTAGACTGGCTAATACTTCTTTCATTGTTGCAGCTGTTTCTTCAACCACTATAAAAAATACAGAAAATAACTGTCGCCTTTTCTTTTTATCTTTGAATCGCAAAATCAAATAATTTATGTAATAATATTGGCAATATTAACAAATTATTCAAGGGATCTGATAATCAATTTTTATTAACTGAATTTATAGCTCAAGTGCATAGTAAAAAAATATGTACATAATTACATACTGTATTGCGTTAATAGACTATTTGTGCTCTGCTGCATTCGTAGATGCAGAAGACTAGCGCTCCACGATCGTGTCACTGCGGACCGTCTGATACCGCACAGTGGACAAATACGATCTTTTTTTTAAAATCGTAGAACTTCCGATACAAACAACCGATCAAATTGAAATTTTTTGAGTGTCATGTTCACTGATTATAGAATATACAAAAACTATAGAGAAAGCATTAGACTGATATCCTAACCTCAAAATCGAATCCAAAGATGCTCATTTTTTGGAAAAATCCGATTTTTGATGCCGCAAAGTCAAAAAAAAAATGTATGTATATATATATATATATATATATATATATATATATATTAGGGCGTATCGAATTTTTTGTACGCAAATTGGCGACTTGTAATAGTACGTAAATTTTAGTACTTATATCAAATAGAAAGTCCGTAAAATTTGGGTCCATAAGGTCAATTGCTTCCGCTCTGTCTAAGATCGCCGAGAATTGTGCGTTTTTCAAAATTACCACATTTACGTTTAAAAATTTTTTTTTTCGATTCATCATACAAACTTAAGAAAAAAATGTTCCTATACATCATTTTGTAAAATGCTTTACTTCTTGTTGAAAAATCATTGAAGTGTTGCATTTAATATTTTCAACTTGAATTTCCGAAACTTCAATAATTTATCAACAAGAAGGAATGCATTTCGCAAAAAAATGTATTTTCCTCTTAAATTTGTTTAAAAATAAAAAAAAATTTAATCAAAAATGTGCTTATTTTAGATTTCTCGACTTTAGACAGAGCGGAAGCAATTGACTTTATGCGCCTAAATGTCAGAGCTGTTCTATTTGATATAACTACTAAAATTTCCGCTATATTAAGGGTCGCTAAAGTTCGTACAAAAATTTGATACACCTTAATATATACATATGGGTCATTCTTTTTGAAACCGACGACCCCCCTCTGCCCAAAAATCAGAGGCTCGAAATGATTTCTGCCCGGGCTTAAAATTTAGCTTATTATATTTAGTTTCCATTACTGAGTGGCCTTTTTGCGAAATTCAAAATAGTGGACCGGTGCAGCTCCTATAGTACACGAATCTGACTACGGAATAGGAGTTATATGTCCTTAAAACGTGCAGGGGCAGAGAAAAAATTAATAACAAAACTTATTCGCATGTATTTTTTCCCGCTGAACACGAATCTACCCTTAGTTTTGGCCTATGGGGTCACCTTTCGTCCATAACCTCAAAAAAGAGTCCAAAAATGCATTATTACGCGTCTGAGACCCGCAAAAGTGTTAAAAAATTTAAGGAGAAACTTATTATTTTAGATTTTTATCTGCTAAACTAGTATATTGCGTACCAAGAGCGTAAAGTGGCTTTTTTAGGCCGAGTGTGGAGTTTGCAGTACGAGTCAAGGCGAGTTAGCCCGAGCCGCAGAAGAGGGCGTTTACGAGCCGCAGACGAGTACTGCAACCACACGAGACATGAGGCCAAATAGCCCACTTTGCCCTTGATGCACATCATATTTTTTGTAACACAAGTATGGATTTTTGCGTTTTTTTGATATATTTAGTGGGACTAATGCAACTTTTTTCAACTTTTTTCAGATGCGGCGACCAGACTCTTAGTAGATTAATTTTTTAATTTCTTTACTATTTTTAATTTGTTGTATACAGAAAAAAGAGTGTATAAGTATTTTTTATTATAGAATTTATTACAAATACATATAGAAAATTTTCCAAAAAATTTTAGCGGTCGTTTTTCATTTTTTTTTTTTTTTTGCATGCAAATGCGGCATATGCGCCGCATTAATATTAATTTTTTCTCTGCCCCTGCAAGTTTTAAGGACATATAAATGCTATTCCGTAGTCATATTCGTGTACGGTCGGAGCTGCACCGGTCCACCATTTTGAATTTCGCAAAAAGGCCACTCAGTAATGGAAACTAGATTACAATAAGCTAAATTTTAAGCCCGGGCAGAAATCATTTCGAGCCTCTGATTTTTGGACAGAGGGGGGTGGTCGGTTTCAAAAAGAATGATCCATATATATATATATATATATATATATATATATATATATACAGGGTGACCCAATTTAAACGGGCACCGCTCATAACTCGTCAGGGACAGCCACAATCCAAAAAATGGTGGAGACCAAAGTTGTAGGATATCGAAGGGGCAACCCGATGGTGACCTTGGATTTGACCTTGAACGCGTTTTTCAAGGTCATTTGAAGGTCAACTTTGGATTTTTAAATAGGAACCCCATTCTTTTATTGCGG
>QLSS01001433.1:0-10080 GCA_024372645.1 Trichomalopsis sarcophagae
CGTATCCATTGTTGGTTACTTATTTTATTACCCTATATATCCCTTTATATCCCCCGGCGCGCATACCTGAACCCTACTCTAGGGGTTTCTATTGCTTGGATACTATTTACCTGTACATTCGTTCGAAACGGTTTTGATTGAATTCCGAAAAATATTTGTCCACGCAAAATTTATAATAACAAAAACCTCAGCGCATTCTTTCTCGATCACACATATTCCCGTGCTCGCTTAAAACTCGTTTATTAAAGAAATCTCAGTCCGAAAAAATTCCGTTACTTCCTGCGCACGCGCATACACGAATGGCTGAAAACTTTTGAAAGCTCGGCCACGCCGCGGTGTCAAACTCGTCCTGCAAGTATAAGAACAAAGAATACAAAGCCATAGGAAGAGGAGCAAAGTTTTGCTCGCGCGCGCGGGGAATCGGGAATAATTCCGAATTCCAGGAGAAAGAGAAGATGAATATGGAGGGAAAGAGTGGTTGAAACGATAAAAAAGGGAATGACGAAGGCGAATGGAAAAAATATATTGCGATCGCATGGGGAAACGGTGGACGGAAACAATTCATGGAAGTTTATTTTATCGTTCGGAGTGAGGAGAGCTTCAGTGAGTGCGTAAATCAAATCGAAGTGTTTTAATATAAACTTTGGATGATTTATGTAACGTTTCTATTATATTATAATAGATATAGTGGCATCGCTTTTGAAATCGTCAACTATAATACAATTACGCCCGTAGTAGTTTAGCAGAATGCACAGAAAAGTCCAAAAAATCCCCGAACAACGCTACATCCTCCGTCGAATCCAAACGCAAACATCGCGTGAAACAATACACTATACACCCCGTCGCCAAACTTGCGCGTGTATCTCCATAGAAGCAAAAAGCTCTCCCTTCCCTAACATCCTCTCGTATAGGCGATATCAAGGAGCCGTCTAGTGCCTCTCAGTCGTCTTCTCTCCGACGACAACGTCGACAACGACTACGACGCACACGAGGAAGGGACGAAGTTTATAGTGGAGGTTCGAGAGGAGGGACTCGAGACTCCAGAAAATCACTTGTCCCCGGCTGCGTCAACTATCTTCTCTTAGACAAATAAGCTTCGACGGCCCCGACTGCGTCCGAATGCTGCCGCTGCAGCTGAAGAGTCGTGGCGCGTGTAAACTAGCGTTGACGGCGACGATAGAGCGTATACATATAGACCTGTACAAGCAGTCGGTCGTCCTTCGGGTATACGCACGGCTGTGAGTAATTGAAGATCGAGAATCGCAAGCTGCGTTTACCTTCGAGCTTTTTCATTGGAATATGATTTATAACTGCAAAATCGTCTTCGAGAAATAGCTCTGGTCAATGTGTCACCTAGTCCGACTTTCGTTCTCGTCGTCCAAAGCTTCGGAAACTGCGACGCGCATACCGATCGATGTCCACTCGAGTATGTGTACGTACACATCGCGCGAAATTTTCGATATTCCGAGTGTGCCTCCGCAGCTGTTGGAAGCCACGGATCCGACACGGAACGATCGGACCGTCAAACCGGAAAATTTCCAATATCTTCGTTGTGCGCAAGCTTCGATCCTTCGCGCGATTGGTACTTTCGCCAGAAACGCTTCCGGAGAAGGATGGAGTCTCGTTCGAGTGGAAGAACCGAAGACTTTTTCGCCGAATGTGATAGCACGTACCTCTAAAAGACTTGAATATTCATTCGCTACAAACATCGCTTCATGTAAACCCTCGGTTTCTCAGTGAACCCTCGAACCTTAAAACAAACGATCTATTTCGACGCACAACTCGGTATTTCAGACACAGCTCGTCGATACACAGTCCACAATTTTCCTTCTTCCCGCAGAGAGAAAGGCAGAGTTCATCGCACGAGTTACTAGTTCTTCTCAGCCGAGCCAACAACAACGGCAACTACACAGCTCGAGATTAAATCACGGGGCTCTAAACTCGGCAACAGCCGCGAGCAAAGGAAGAAAAGTACCTAAGACAATCAGCATGCAGCGAGTGGTGTATAGCAGCAGCCCGTAAAAAGCGAGAAATCACGCAGGCGTCCGGTTTGACTAATTGCACAAGGCGTAGGAAGCTTCGCCGATTGAGTTATTCCTAAGAGAAGAATAAACTCGCGCTGGCAGTTACGAGCTGCCGCTGTTTCGCCGTTTTTATCGCCAGAGCGCCGGCGGTGGAGCTCCTTTTTACGGCTAGAGCAACAACACGCCCCTTTACGTATCTGTACGTATATGTATACGGTCTGTGCTTGCGTCTTCTCTTACTCGGAGGCCCTTTGTGAATCGAGAAGAGGCAAAGGGAACAGTCAACTGTGCTAAGGAATGGCTGGTTCCGCTCGATAAGTAGCTCGAGAGCGACTGGCGCCAACCCTATTATTTTCGACTTTTTCCCCTGCTGCGCCGTTACGACGAAAATCGATCCGCTGCTTTCGCAGACGAAATACTTACACACAGAGCTTGCGCGAGTAAGATAAACAAAAAGTGGTGCGTTTCGGTGGTATATGAACCAAAGGAGCCGAGCATCAAATTCTCATGCGTCAACCTCAGGCCCCGCGCGCTGGTGTAGTTTTTTGTCGTCTAGATCCTCACTTCGACAGGCCTCGAGCGATTTATACCTAAGCTTAAACTTCAGCTTCGGTTATCACGTAGTCGCGAGAGAGACGACGTTCGAAGGCTCCGATAAGCCGACGACGAGGTACTTCTTGCGCGGCCGGTTCTATCCTACGGCAGAAATAATCTCGCGAGGCACAATAAAGTTATCCGGCGGCGCTTTTTATTGCCGCCCCTTCCTTCTTTGCTTATCCCTTTTTTGCCCTGCTCTCAAGCTACTCTTCTTTCTTGCTGCTGATGCTGCTCTACCAGTCGATTTTTCTCTCGCTCGGCCATGTGTGTGTGTGTGTGTGTGTGTGTGTGCTGAAAAAACGATTTATGATCCAGCTCGTCGAAAATTCGCTCCCGTTTTTAGTCGAACGCTTCTATATGCTTAACGACCGAGGAGAGCTTGATCTCCTCGTAAAATTCCGAATTTCTTTGTTAAGCTGTGTGGGATGCGGCTCGTTGATGTCCACGGGTGTGAGTAAATACGGAGATAGTGTAAATCTTGTCGACTTTATTTGCACTCCTTTCCTGGTAGAAACGTTAACGGTTAATAAGCTAAGTTTTGGGCCACTTAGCTAAGTTGTGGTTAACAATTTAAATAAATAAGAGTTTAAACATTATAAATGCATAGATATAAACATTAACTCAAGATAAAACAGAACATATGCTAGAAATTTGTCAAATGACTGTTACAATCCAGAAATTATAGAAAAATATCTTGCAATCGTGAAAAATCCAAATATTTGTAATAAAACATGCAAACGTTTTAATGCAAGGAAAAAAGGAAAAAACAATTTTTAACTTAAAAATAATACTGTGTTGGTATAATAGACACGCATCACTAAAATATTAGCAACATTTTGCTTTATTTTCTTACATTCAAATTTGATAATAATGGTCAACTAAACTTAACTTTTTAACGGTTTTCACTCGTTAATTTACTACCAGGGTTATTTCCGAAAAATTTGAACTTCGTCTATCCCGTTATTATTAATCACCGCGATCCACGCCAACTTCCCCTGTACAAGCGCCAGTCCATTAACTATATATACATCGCATTACCGAAACCTCGCTCCAAAATAATTGTTTAGAATCCAGAGCATCCGTAAGATCTCGTGTGGGCAGAAGACGATTTGCCAAGCCATCTCAGAAATTCGCAAAAGCAGCCTAAGCTGTGGGTCTCCTCCCCACGTACACCCCCGCACATCCTCCGTCTATCTACCAACATATACATACACACACACACACATGCACACCTCGGAATGCCGAATGACGAACGAGGCGAAAATTGAGAGGCGGCGGCTAGTATGCGGCCTCGAATACCTGCCGACAAGTATGCCGACACGATCGATATATACATATATCTATATACATGCAACATAGCAGTGCTGCTGCAGCAGTAGTTACGCCTCAATGAAATGCAATTTTTCACCTATATTATCGCCGTAAATTCGTTCCGACGGCTCCTTAACCTAGATTTCGCCCGAGTGCCCGGATATAAAGTTCGCAGCGGAGAGGAATATGAGAGCTGGATCTCTCTCGAGGTGGATATGGGAAAACGTGAGCGCGGTGCGAAATCGATTGTAGAAGCTTTGGTTCGCGAGTGTGCGTATTATTATCGACGCGTGTGTATTTGGGGAGGGATAAAATTTTACCGCCTGGGGGTACGACACTTTTGTGTGGTTCGATGCGAAATTTTCGTTCGTTGTTAATTGGCGAACTTATAAGCGAACCACCCTTAAACCTCGAATACGGACTGTTGTATTTCATTTTACGCGCGATTATACCATCGTATGTTTCTTAATCGATCGACAGAAATTAAGAGTGACGTGCATTCATCTCGAAAATTTATAGGACGAAATAGCGTCGAGAACAATAAATCCAGCAGCGCAAACGACTCTCCCGCATCCACTCTCGAGCTGCCGTCCACAATAACGAGCGTCAAGCCTTCATCCAGACTCCGAAAACTATCCCTCAAATTAGCACTATTGTGCCCGTAGAAATCTGGACAAAGCCAAGCTAGCGCCTCGCTCTGCCACGTAGTCACTTAGCCGAACTTACTACCACTAAACTATCAAAGTCCCTCTTCCTCTTCCCAAGCAAGCCAACAGCGTCTCGTGCAATTGTCACGTAATCACTTTTCTCCCAGACACACGACGTACTACGTACACCGCACAGACTTTCCCCTCCTTTACTCCTGGTTATATCTCTACACAAGAGCAGCCACGTGACTAATTCAATAGCCTGATGTTTTACTTCGAGGAATATTAATTCGCGAGTCTATGCACTTCGATATTACCTCTAAAAAATGAATTTTTTGTTAAGGTGCGCCATGAGCGGAGCGGAATTGCCCAAATGAGGGGTAAAAATAAGAAAGTGGAGCAGGAAAAGGAACAAGAGCGAGGCGCATTTCCAGCCTAGATTAAAACCATCCGAGCCTGCAGGCTAGTAGTCTCTCTGGTATGTGTGCCAGAAGAGGCCTGGCCGAAAGAGCTCCTCTATATTCCCTGAGAGAGGGAACGACGAAGGCTCCACGATATATCTATACGTGGCGAGAGGAGAGCTTCCGGAGGTAATAATAATGAACACTAATGGCGGCGACAATGAGGCCGGGAAGCTCGCCAAAACAAATTTATCGACGCGAGTGGAAGGTGAGCGTCGCTGCTACTGGTATGTTTTCCTTCCTAAAACGCAAAATTTCAAGCGAACGATTCGTTCATTCCCCGACAGCCTCCGATAAATTCTCCCCTACACAAGTGGCAGCAGCAGCTCCTCTTACATCATTCCAGGAGTACCTACTTACATAAATCCCTCACATCGCGCCTCTAACCGGAAAACGTGCTCGTAGAAAGCGCCTCGACACGGCAGCAACAACAACGCGACAGTAAACTGCAATCAGGCTGGCGTAGCGACATAAAACGCCTTCTCCGAAGAGGGCGAAGAAAAAAACGCGCGGAGAACACCTCCCTCACGTCCTGCACACGCGGCATGTTCGATTGGCCTCTCACCACTCCCGCGAGGAAACACACACACAGACTCGTCCCTTGAAGCTACAATGCCGCGCGGAGCTCGTAAAATCGAGTGCAGCCGGTGAAATCATCGCACGGACACCTAGCATCCAATAAAATCTCGAGCCTGCGATACGTGAGCTGAATCGAACGATCATTTACATTCATTTATTGCCTTTACGAGGACGTCGGCTATGTGTAGGTGTGCATCTGCGCTTGTTTTGTATCGCGTGACCGATTATCGGAGGAACTCGGAGTAGGACTTTTGAGACCGGGGGATGATTGATTTTACACGGGAATCGCATGCTGAGAGGATGAGGGTAATTGAAACGAGGTCTGGAAAGAGCTGGATGTAAATGTCAGGTGGTTATCGAGTTTGTCCGCGGTGTGGTGTCTTCGGACGGCTGAGTGATTCGAGGAGAAATTATTTTATTAGGGTAATATCGTTAAGATGTTGGGATCCGAGAGGAGTTCTTCAATTGAATTCTATATAATATTTTTCACTGACTGCTGTCACTCGATATAGCCGGTTTTGGATATTTCAAATATTCACTCGTCCTCGTCTCGTCACTTTATAAAGTCCAATTATTAAATTCTATGCCAGTTTTGCGCAGACATATTTAATCAAATCTCAGTACTCGTGATCTCCACTTGTATTTAATGAAATACACTCAAATAAAATTAAGATTGATCTTTGTCAACCACATCCAAAGAACATAAATCAAAATTTCAATAAAGGCCAATTCAGTCGTAAAACACACCGGCGATTCACTACACACACACACACACGTAAAAGCTTTGTTCGAACTTATGTAGCTTGACACCAGGGAACTTTTATGCCTGAGCGAATACGTGAAAAGTTTGGAAAAGCTCTCTCGCGCGTTTTAAACTCGAAGGAACGCGCGCGAGCTCGGTCAACGAGCCGGAACGCGGCTGTCTGAATTACAAGACTGCGCTGGGAAATTACAACTTTTCCAAACGCCGCGATTCACCCGGCGCGAGCTCTTCATTAGCCTGATTAAAGCGTACCGTTTTTACCGACACTGGAATTTTTCCCGGAAGTTTGCCGATTAATCGACAGGTTTTTTGCTCGAGTTTTAATCCTGCGCCACTGACGGATTGGAGGTAAAGCTTATGGTTAACGATGGTTACTTTGTTGGTGTATTCATCAGGAATAACGTAGTTGTGTGATTGGAAACCGATGAATTACGGCGGTATTTTCTCCCTTAAAAAAAAAAAATTCAAAGCTTTCGATACTCTCTCGAAGTCGTTCCCCTCCAAGTATTCTCATTTGAAAACCTGATACGCGGATCGAACCGCTAAATCTTTTATTTAATACCCGCAACTCCAAGTTTCCGCATAAAACCATGGCCCGAGAATTATAAAAATGGCAAATACCTCTCGAACTTTCCAACCGTACGAATAAACAAAAAAAGCAACATCGCAGTCCGTCCATACCCACAGCGTATAAAACTCAAGCCTTAAAAGCATCCCCAGCTAACTCCAAACTTTCTCTCGAGGTCGATACCTCCGCACGACTGTATATATAGCTCATGTGCGTTGCCTCGAAAGAGATTCATCGCAGCGGCTCCTTCGGCTATGAAAGTAGTACTTATCCCGTATTCGCTCGACGTCGTCGTGGTCGTTGACTCGAGTCTAAATTTTTAATTCGCCGTCACACAGTGCGGCAGAGCGATGTGCATTTTCTCGACGATTAAGTCGACCGCGCGCGCAGTACAATAACCTTCGAACGAATTTTTCGAGCTTATTTTTCTTCCTCTAATGCTCGCGCGCATTAGCGAGTTGTGCGCCCGGGCTTTACGAGTCGCGGGAGGAGAGCGAGAGAAAATTATAATTTCTTCCGTGAAGTAGTCGGTGAATTTATTGTCGACCGGTGTGCTACCTCCTCTATGGAAATTATTCCTTCGTATGAGTGAACACTTAGCTGCTGGTTGTTGATGTTTTTTTTTCTTTCTGAGAATACGTATTCGTTCAATGACAAATGTATGGTTCGTATTATATTTTTAACGATTCCTCTGTTATTGTTAATTTATGATGTTGAATTAATTGATTTGATTTCCAAGAAATTTATTGCAGCGCTCGTATAATGGAAAATTTAATATTATTATTCCAGTTTTTCAAGCCCGAGGATCGAGTTTCGTATCAAACTGATGAATCTGTTTTTAATTTCACTCGATAAATTAATTTTCAATGAAATCGTATTAATTTATTCCGATTGAGAAGTCCTACCTATGCAATTTAATTTTACAAAATGCAGCATTTATTATACACTATAAATACGATGTATTTCCACTTTTAATCGTTCTAATATACAATGATTTAAATTGGTTCGTGTTGCCTAATATAAATAAAAATCTTAAAAATACGATCTTGCTTCAAACTTCATATCATCAATGCTAAAATATCGATAAAAAACTTCTATTTTCCTTCCCACTAAGACCTACAAAGTGCTATCGTCTCTTTATTAAACCGGAAAATTCCATCACCCTAATAACCTCCTCAAAAGTACATAATTCAAACTGCAATCGTCAATAATTCACGTCCGATTTATTAAGCGATTCGTCATATCTCCTCTAGCCTCATCCTCTCCACATCAGCCGTTATGAAAACACTGCCTACTATCTCACGCTTCACCAAAAGTCAATCCAGCGCCTTCGAGTTTGACAATCGCGTAATAGCTCGCTTGACGGAAATTGATGATCGACTCGCGATAAAAAGCAGCGCCATCGAGCTCTCTCTCTCTCCCTCTCTCTCTCTCTCTCTCTCTCTCTCTCTCTCTATGTGTGCCAGCGGCATCTGGCGAAATCAATTTCGTAGCTGCAGCAGCTCAGCGTTGCAGTACACGAGAGATAGCGGGCGAAAAGCCCGGAGATCTCGAGCTTGCGCGCGCCTTATCCAATTAAACTTCGTCGCGCGCAAGTTTGACATAACTCGAAGTAACGAACTAGCGGAGTCGCGCGCTAGCTCGAGTGTGTGTGTGGGTGTGTATACATGTATATAAGGCAGGGACAAGCGGGATTCAGCAAGGACGTTGATGTATACGAGTGTGCGGGGGAGTATAGACGAGCTGCGGAGATCGAATCTTGGAGACTGCGCGGCGGGTTATGGCGGTGATCGTGCGGTCGTGTACAGTGACAGCGGTGCCGGGAGAGTTGGCGTTTAGATGCGGATCTTTGTTACGCGGCTCTCTTGGGAGTGTATCAATTACCAACTTGGAGCCCGTTATATCCACGCATCGACGTCGAAATTTAACCATTGCACCCTGAACTATACTTTCATACGATTCACTAATCTCGAAACATACTCGTTGACGCTGTCGTCTGTTTTACAAGCCTGCCCCTTTGTACACAGCCATATCTGAGAGCCTCCGCGTATGTCCTAATGCAGATCATCGGGTTTAACCGCGCCTCGGCATTACGACGCCTCGTCGCACGCGGCTGTTCTCTGTACGGCGACGCCGCGTGTGCCCGCGCGTATACATCTGCGTAAATCATATAGGTCGGATGCGCAAATCCACAGAAAACCGGACTCTTCAAGGGGGTCTGAGTGAACAAAATTGAAATTTGAGGACACACCTACCAGACCAACTTTTTTGAATTCTTTAGGCCATCGAAAACTCGAAAAACCTTGGGTTCACGTTATTCCAAAATATCTATTTTTTTGCCGGGCACTTAAAATTCTCTTATAGGAATTTAACACGGGGAAAATTAACGAAAACTAGCCACGATTCAACCTTACCCACTCAGTGTATAAAAGCGCAATCCAAAAAGTTGTATTACTAGGATCGAAGTATTAGAAAAGAGCTTTAATTCGAGCGCTGGTGAGTTAAAAATGGTTGCCTGGTAAAAAGTTGTCTATAGGCTTAAAAATTGCAAAAAATCATGAAAACTTGGATTTTTTACGAAATGTATATGTACTGCCGCTTGTTAGCGGGACACGGGTCTGCACTTTTGATGACTTTTCGCGAGTACGGCTAGCGCCAATTTTCTTATATTTCAATATAAAATGACTCAGCGCGATATGCATTTTATTTGGGCAATTCCGCTGTATAGACAAATATTTCTCGGAATTCAATCAAAATCGTTTCGAACAAATGTACAGGTAAATAGTATCCAAGCAATAGAAACCCCTAGAGTAGGGTTCAGGTATGCGCGCCGGGGGATATGAAGGGATATATAGGGTAATAAAATAAGTAACCAACAATGGATACGGCGGCGGCTACGGCTACTCAACCAACAATGGATGCGGGGACGGCACCAACCAATTTATGAACTACCGACACGCCGCAGCCGCCGACGCTAATTTTTACAAAGGATACGGAGCCGACTTCGCCTATGTTCCTAACGACGGATGTCGGATACAATAACAGCTTTCCCTATTCCACGAGCAAGAGATCAGCAAAAATAAACTCTCTCTGGAAACGCGATTGAACATGAGAATAACGAATTTGAAAA
>QLSS01001435.1:0-10051 GCA_024372645.1 Trichomalopsis sarcophagae
AGGAAATTTCGTTATAGAGCTACATATATGATCAGCTTTATACAACATATATTAATAAGTTGATTCTTGGTTCGTGCAATATTTTTAAAGTACTATAGTAGTAAAATTACTAGTAGTTTTAAAGTTTAGTAGATGTGAATTAATTTTTAACATTTTTTCTTACTGTTATAGTTTTCCTCCTGCTGTTACCACTAAAAATATATCCCTCCTACTGCGCAAAAAACTCGATTTTCCATGAATTAAAGAGGACTTTTTCAAAAAAAACTTTTCTTATGTGTATATACACATGTACCGAAAGTATACTAATTTAATACGAATAAAGCGCGTACAAAAGTTGCTCGATCATTTCCGGTCTCGCGTGAAAATTATAATATATAACAATTCTCAGTATAACAATCTCGTATAATTGCTACTTTCGCTCCATTTGTTCTAAAACTATTCCACTTATCAGTAGTCGACTGCTTCTTGGCCTTGATACACAATATTACTATTACATTGCCCGCTGCTAACTTTTATTACCCACTCTGCTAAAAATCGTTGATTAAAAAGATCTAGTCTTTAAATTGATTCAATTTCAATCGATTTTAATTCTTTTCAAAATCGATGATTTTTAGCAGGGCGACTATCGGTTAGTAGTATATGGGCCACTATGGAGAGACAGGGGCGTGGCCTAACTGACGTCACCGCTCCCGTGGCTGGCGCCAGTTGTTTATGTAAACAAACACCATGTTTATATAAACAGTAGCTGATAAGGTCAATAAACATGATTTACGACCGCTACTGTATGAGTGCATCATCGATGGGTGCAATACTTTGTTTATTTATAAATAATTATAAATAATTTGTAAACGGAAGCCCATGTTTATATCAACAGTAGCTGATAATGTCAATAAACATGATTTACGACCGCTACTGTAAGAGTGTATAATCGATGGGTGAACTACTTTGTTTATTTATAAATAATTATAAATAATTAGTTAACAAAAGCTATATCACGCATACGATGCCATAAGGTTAACATGATTTACGACCGCTACTCTGTCATAAACAGTCTGTCATCGATGGGTAACTTTTGTTTATTTATAAATAATTATAAATAATTTTTAAACAAAAGCTATATCACGCAACTTTTTACCCAAGCAGACCCGAGCGATTCTCTCTCCCTCTTTCGTTATCTACTCCATACCGGCCCCGAGCTCGAGAACGCACGTGCGCGACTCTCGCTATGCCAGCCCGTCCCCTCTCCTTTTGCACTATAGTAGCCCCTGAGCTCTGACGCGACGTCTCTCTCTCTCCGTCTCTCTCTCTCTCTCTCTCTCTCTCTCTCTCTCTCTCTCTCTCTCGCTGTCTACACCATACCGGCCCCGAGCTCGAGAGAACGTGCGTGTTCGACTCTCGCTATACAAGCCCGTCCCCTCTCCTTTTACACTATAGTAGCCTCTGCTGTACCGGACCTTCTTCTCTCTCCTCCCCTCCATACTCGTGCGCGCGTCCGCCGCCGTCTACCTGTCGTATACCTGCTGTTTGACTTTTATTGCCCTTGCGTCAGCTCTGATCCTTTCTGCGCTGTAAAGAGAGAGATTGTTCCACGTATATAATTTATATGGTGGCCCTGAAAAGGGCCGATTGTTTTTTGAAATATGTATTATCGCAATTATCGTTTTAGCTTGCTGTAGCCGTCTTTTTCGGGGTACGAAAAGGTGTTTGAGAAAAATGATTTTTGATTCTGTGACGAGGAGGAGGAGGATTTTTTTGAGAGATTATTATATCCACTTTTCTCTGGATACGGGAAAGTGTTGGTTGAGAACGACGATTGATTATTCTGCTTTCTTGGCTCCTTTCTTCTCACGAGAGGCTGTCTCTCCTCCCACGTGGAACCTTTTTTCTGCTGCTCTTTGCTCTGCTCTGCCCCATGGTCGAGAGTTGTTGCTTTGCCGGTCGCCTGACGAATGATTCGCATCGAAATAAACGCGTGTATATATAACTACTCTACTACACGGTGCCGCAAAGCCTACTCTAAATTTTGGCTTTGGGGATCGTTGATGGGAGTAGGGGGTTTTTGTACACATAAAAAAGAGAAATTATGGCACACTATTTTTATTAAAAAATAAACGAACGTACACACACACATTAAATCACAAGCAAACGATGCACCTACACTTGCGAGTGGCGCGTTGTTGGCGCAGTTGACGCGTGGGCCCTCCTCGCAGTAAACCTGGCACCAACTCTTTCGGCGGAGTAGGCTTCCGATGAAAGTCTAAAGGTACGCTTCTGCGGATGCGGGGTGCTGTCGGTGGCGTACCTTGGATGTTGCTGTCGGCGCCGTCGTTTTCGTCGTCTGCTGGTGGAGGCGAAGGCGATCTCGGCGAATCCATATCCAGGATGCAGGGGCAGGGCTGTCCGTTGCACTTCCAGCAGCGAAAGAGAAGGCACCTCCAACACTGCTGCCACACGTCGTGCTCCGAAGTCATTTTGATGCACACTCTGCACCTCACGTTGATCGGCACAAACTGTACAGCCAGAGAAGCTTTTAACTCGGCTTCTTGCTGTTTCTGCTGCAACAGCGCTGACATGTCCAGCATTCTCTGCTGATAGCGCTCGAGCTGGCCGTTCAGCTTCTCCATTGCACGTTTTTTAGCTTCGATACTTGCGAGAAGCGCATCGCGTTGGGCTGCTAATTTTTTCAATTCTGCCATGATGGTGGCCACGTGTGTGCTCTCTGTAGGGACTCAGAGCGAACTGATCGGTGCGAGCCGTGTCGCAAGCGTAAACCGTTGGCAAAGCAGAGAGATATCCCACCTCTTCAACTTTTTCGTTGTCTTAAGAATGCGAGACCGTTGTTGTAACGCTACACTAGGACTGGCTGATTATTTGTATACAATTGAGATCCAACGCGGGCTTATCAGAAAAAAATCGGAGACGGTTGAGAGCGTAAGAAAGGTTCGCAGTGTCTCGCGAAGCAGCTCCAGGAAGTATCGTGTGACCATGAACTCGGGCTTTGTTATCGCCAACGGATTAGTTTTCAAAACTAAACACAGAGAACGAATCATCGGATCTCCGCTAGACACTTGAGAGTTAGTGTAAACTGTTTATACAAAAGATTGCAGGTCTCCGGTAAGAGAGAGAGAGAGAGAGAGAGAGAGAGAGAGAGAGAGAGAGAGAGTGAGAGAGAGAGAGAGAGAGAGATTTAAAGGGTCAGCTGCAGAGTCATAAAAATCTGTTCGCTCCGTGTTACCGGATCTAGCGCTGGCAACGGTCCGTTCTCTGAGACGTTCGCTATATGCCTTATGACTGCTACGTACCTAAAGCGTAAACACCGACTACGGTATCGGATTCATTTCTTCCGATCAGTGCTTGCGTAGCCCTGATTTCTCAGCTATGACTGTAATATGAGCTACACTTTGTTTTAAAACAAAATCCCCCTCTTTCACGATTTCTCTGCTTTGCGATACTTCTTATTCGTTGAAATCACTTCTAAAAAGGGCGTGATATTTTCCAATCAACCCTGAGCCGTCTACAAAACTCCTCTGTAAGCCAGCGCAACTATCAGTCTCTCTCGAAATGCGTGTCATTGAGAGAGGCAGCTTACCACGTGTCGCAGAAATGTCTAGTGCTACGTACGAAGTTCGCGATGCGATCCTGCGCGTAGCCAACGCGCTCAAGGGTCGTCACTTATCTGTGCAGAGGAAGTGTACTCGTGAGTGGTATGTACGCGTTCACCGCATGTCCGAGGAGAGGCTGCGCCGCGAGCTGCGCTGCTTGCTTACACATTGCGCGTACCGTTGGATCGCAGCGTTTTATCAAAAATACTTTCGACATTCGAGTAACGTGATAAAAATCGTCGGCAGTTTCTTGGTGGAGCGCGGTGCACGCGATGTGTACTGCCTGCGGCATATAATTGAGGAACATGGTAAGTGTTTACACTGCGCCCTACAATTAGTTTAAAAAAAAAAAAAATAATACTTATTTTTTTCTTCATAGCCCGAATTACCCTGCAGGAGGACGCTGAGGAGAGCGACAGCGACGCAACACTGTTTGTTGTATCGTCACCTCCTTCTCCACAGCGAGCCACTTCGTCCGAAGATGAGGAGGAGGAGGAGGAAGAGGAGGAGGAGGAGGATGAAGAGGAGGAGGAGGAGGAGCAGGAGGTGCAGCAGCAGGAGCGAGATGAGATACAAGCTCCTGTGGAGGAGCTCATGGAGGCTGGCGATGAAAGCGAGGTAGAGGACAGCGATCACGGCGATGATCGGCCCGGCGTCTATGAGCAGGCTGTCTACAGAGTGGGCGCTCCAGCACCGTTGAGAGGTAGCGAGCCAACGATGGAAGCTGCGATGGTTCTGCTCTCGTTCCGCTACGAGCCTGCTCCCGAGTTTGGTCCTACGAGGGCCGAGGTTTTCGAGAACTTTGCGACTCGGGAAGAGACAGCTGACGAAGTTGCGGCGATGAATCCCTATCTTCGCTTTGATCAGCACAGCTCGTTCGACCGTCGCATCAACGAAAGTAAGTTACATTTTATTTAATAACTTTAATTTTCTTAAAAAATTATTATTAATAACAATAATAATTTTTTAAGTTATCAGACGCCGGCTGAATCAAAGCATGGAGCCCTGTACGGAGGCAGTTCCAAAAATGACGCGGCTTTGATTTTTCAAACTTCTGCGCTGCGAATCGTAAATAACGCTCGTGCTCAGGAAATACGTTGGCTAAACAACATACTTGAAAATTCACCAGACGTATTATTTTCTATGACTGCCTTCGAGATGGCTGACTTATTCAGCGACGTCATTCGAAGCTACCAGAGTCGTGCAGAAGAATGAAGGCTTTGTTCTTTACAGTCGACGACGATAACATCAGCAGCAGTGAGGAAGAGGGTCAATCATCGCCGGCAGTATCATCGGACTCTTCAACAGTGATGCTGAGTCCAACATTATCGATGCTGCAGGAGGTTGGGTACTACGATGCGGGTCACCCGATCTTCGAGGAGAGCACGGCTAGCGGCATATCGCAGGTAGGCGGTGGCGGTGGCGGCGGCGACGATGGCGATACCTCAAGCGAAGAGGCACCGTCGCCGAATAATACTATAATAAGCGGCGGTTCTGCAGCAGCAGCTTCTGATTCGAATCAGGAGGAAGCTCGTGACGATGTGCGTTTTCGTCGCTTCGCAATAATCGCGAATACGGTGCATCGCGTACGGAAATTCCGTACAGACGCTCACCGTCTGACGCTACGGATTAAAACACCGCCGCGTGGGACCAACATGCTCAGCTGGGTTGAGTTAGCGATTAGCGATATTTACGAGTATTTGCTAACTCTAATCAGCAGCGGGAGCGATCGCGTCGGTGTTTCAATTTCGAGCGAATATTTCGCCAACGGGTCGGCCGGGCTTTCGTATCGTCTCGCGAGCGCGCTGACCGGCGACGATTTATCGTCTGTGGTGTCTGGACTCGTCCAGAGTAACGCAAATTTTCGAGTCGACGCGTCATTTACCATTTGTTTGACCGTCGTAGAGATGCCTGTAGGTGCAGGTGGCTCTTGTCGGAAAAACTTGACCGTCGACAGCGTTTTTCAACGCTCTATCATCCAGATCAGCAATCGCGACAATCTCTGTCTGTCGAGAGCGCTCGTCGTAGGCGAGGCGAAAATCGCGTTACAGGCGAACGATACCCCGGCAATGCGAGCCGAGTGGAACGTCATCCGCGACAGTCGTAGGCAGCTACAACATGAACGAGCTGTAAAATTGTGCCAGGATGCCGGTGTTCTTGTACCTCGCGAAGGTTGCGGTGTACGATAGCTTCGTCAATTCCAGCATTATTTTACCGCTCGTGGTACAGCTTTAGTTGCTTCCGAGAGAGACTCGCTGGGCAGCGGTGAAGCACCATTTTTTGACGGACGTAGCGATACCTGCACAACCATAATATTTTTGCCTACTCCGAGCTTCATTACGACGTGATCGTCAATATTTTTGGAGCTGCGAGGGCAAAATTTTTCTGTACTTTTTGCAATCACGGCTACAGTAATATCGAGGATCACAAGTGTAGGCAGGTGTGTTCGCGCTGTTTCGTCTCGCCACCCTGTAGCGAGAACGAAGCTTTGCAAAAATGCGCATCGTGTAATCGCAATTTTTTCGGCGATGTATGTTTTCGCAACCATTCGGCTGAGGGATCTTACAAAACGAAGAACAAGCGGTTGTGCGATGTGCTGCAGATTTGCGGTACCTGCTGCAAAAGCGTGAACCGGCAGCGCGGTAAGCACGAGTACGGCAAAAATTGGTGTCGACATTGGAAGTCGACACACGGCTATAATCAGCACTGTTTTATACAGCCGATAAAAAATGATGCTTCAGCGAAAAAGTATCTTTATGTTTTCTACGATCTGGAAACGATGCAAGAAGCATCGTATCGAGGCGATGAAAACATAAAGATGCACGTCCCGAATGTCTGCGTTGCACAGCAAGTCTGTACGGATTGCATAAGTTCTACTGACGACATTTCAGTAGCAGAATGGTGTCCCTCGTGCGTTGTGCGCGAACATATATTTACCGAAGATCCCGTTGGTCAGCTGCTAGAGCTTGTAGTACGCGACAAAACGGACTTTGAAAATATAATATGCATCGCGCACAACGCACGAGGGTACGATGCACAATTCGTTTTACGGCGGCTTGTCGAACGTAAAATAAATTGCGCGCCAAGCATCATACTGAATGGTCAGAAAATACTCGCATGCGGTATGGTCGCACAAAGTTCATCGATAGTCTCAGCTATTTTCAAATGAAGTTGGCCGCCTTGCCTGCTACATTCGATTTAGGTGAGACTACGAAAAAAGGCTGTTTTCCACACCTTTTCAACACGTCGGCTAACGCCGAATATCGTGGCGCCATACCAGATGCGCACTATTATTCGCCCGACACTATGTCGACGAGCGAGCGCGAGCAGTTCTTGCGGTGGCACAGTGAGATGCGTGCAGCGAACGCAGTGTTTGATTTCCGCAAGGAAATCGTCGACTACCGTCGCATGGATGTGTCGATTCTGCGTCGCGCGTGTGTGGCTTTCAGAAAAATTTTTCTCGAGGTCGGAGACACGGACCCGTTTGTAGTGGCTACTACAATCGCGCCCGCGTGCTCTCATCTCTATAGAAAAAAATTCTTAAAGCCACAGAGTATCGGAATAGTCCCCAGGGGCGGGTATAGCCGCGCCGACAAGCACTCGCAAAAAGCCGTCGAGTGGCTGCTACAGTGCGAGCGACAGATCGGTCGCGAAATCGTGCATGCAGGCAGCGCGCTCGAATATCGGCTTCGCGAGGGATTTTTGGTCGATGGATTCTTACCATCTGCCAATCCAGCCGAAAAACCCATTGTTTTTGAATTTCAGGGCTGCTATACGCATGGCTGCCCTGAGTGTTTCAAAAACAATCGCAACAAGTCGAATGCCTGGGGTCGTACTTTCGACGCGTTGCTCGAGAGTACACGCGCTAAAATCGCGCAGATCCAACAGCTCGGTTACGAGACGCGCGAAATTTGGGAATGCGAGTTTGACAGAGTCAAGCGTGAAAACCCCGAAATCGCCAAGTACGTGTCGGAGAATCCGCTCATCAGCAAAATAACGCTTAATCCTCGTGACGCGTTCTTCGGCGGACGGACCGAAAATTTCGTCGCAGTTTACGATGCTAAGCCAGGCGAGCGTATTCTGTATACAGATATATGCTCGCTGTATCCTTACATTTGTAAACGAGGCAGATTTCCGCTCGGTCATCCGAAGGTTTACGTCGGCGAGGAGTCTGATGAGCTGACGGGTGGTAATCAAAACAATTTTTCGGCCATAGATGGGCTGGTAAAATGTAAGGTTTTACCGCCGAGAAAATTGTATCAGCCTCTTTTGCCGCTAAGAATGCACGGCAAACTTCTCTTCGCACTGTGTCGTACATGCTGCGAAGAGATGCGGCAGAGCGATTGTTGTCACCCGGATGCGAGTCAGCGCGAGTTCAGCGGAACCTGGGTGGCGGATGAGCTGCGAAAAGCCATCGAACTCGGCTACACTATAACTGAAATATTTGTCATATGGCAGTATAGTATTGTTACGTCCTGACTACTCTTAAATAAATAGTCACGGACGTAATGATAAGTGTAGTGGCAAGGCTGTAAACGGTATTAGTTCGCGCCTAACACTCTCACTGTTAGTCAATTAAATGAAAGAACTTACCTTTGAGTTCAGTTTCTAAGATGTAGACTTGAGGTCGTGTCGGGTATAAGAGAATGATTATAAAACGTTCGATACACGAATTATATTCACTGTAATTATGTAGTTTATTTAACTATATGTATATGTATATATCAAACTGGACTACAATATTATTCACAAATAGTGAGAATAAGACTTAGGTATTTGGATTTATAACGATAAACTGTTTTCACTGATATATCGTCTATTGTCGGACGACGCGTACGGAGCCCGTGTCTGTATACGAACTGCTTAATTGCGTACGTGCAAGGCTTTTTAAAATCGTCGTTCGCAATGCAATTTTTGTAGTATTTACAAACTTAAAATTTCGGAAATTGTATACATAAAAAATAGCGCTCGCGTAAGACGTCACGAATTGCTGATGTGCTGATTCGTCAGTGGCCTGCATTCGGCCAAATTGCTGATATGCTGATTCGTCAGTGGCCTGAATTCGGCCGTGTGTCGAAACTGGTCGGTGCGTGTAATACATTCTTCTTGGGAGAGTTTGAATTTCAACATTTATATTCTTTTTAGGTTTTGAATGAATTTATGTAATAAATCACGCGACGTGACAGTATGACCGAGTTCGATCCGCTCACAGGTGAAGGTGGACTTTTCGCTGGCTACATCGACACTTTCTTGCGATTAAAGCAGGAAGCATCGGGATTTCCAGCTTGGTGCGTCGACGCGGAATCGAAAGCGCGTTACATTCGCGAGTATCGCGAGAATGAGGGGATATCGCTCGAGCTGGAAAAAGTCGCGAAAAACCCTGGCCTGCGCACTGTTGCGAAGCTCTGTCTGAACTCTTTCTGGGGCAAGTTCGGACAGCGCGATAATTTAAAACAGACGGTGATCGCGAAGGAGCGCGAAGAGCTCCTTAAACTTCTAACGGCCGAAGATAAGGAGATCTTGAGTCTCCTTCTGGTCAACGAGGAAGTGATGTACGCGAGTTGGCAGTACATCGACGATGCTGTGGAGTTTACTCCATATACGAACGTAGTCATAGCAGCCTACACGACAACTCTGGCCCGCTTGAAACTATATTCGTATTTGGAGAAGCTCGGCAAGCGAAGGCTGTACTGCGACACTGATTCGTGCATATTTGTGTGCAACGATCAAAACGCACAAGAATACAGGCCCCCGTTAGGCTCGTTGCTAGGCGATATGACCGACGAGCTCGACGAAGGCACGTTTATCACGAGCTTCCTCTCAGGCGGTCCGAAATTTTATGGCTTCAGAACCGTGAATTCGAGAACTGGCGAGGTATCCGAAAAATGTAAAGTCAAGGGTATATGGCTAAATTTCTCGAATTCTTTGAGAATAAATTATCCTAGCATTAAGAGTATGATTGAAAATTATTTTGAGTCTGATGAAGAAAACGAATGCATTAATCTTAAGTTTAATTCTATTAAAAGACTGCCAGACCACACTGTTGTCACGCGAGAAGAGGTCAAATCGTGTAGCATAGTTCTAAAAAAGCGTAGGTATGTTACTCCCGGGTTATCGCTCCCGTACGGTTACAAAAGTTAAGTATAGTATGTAAATAAAAAAAGTAAATTTAAAAATTTCGTTTTTGTACTAGTTTTTAAGTAATAAATATTGTTCTGCGATATGTTTAATATATTTATAATAAAAAAAAAACAAAAAAAAAATCTTAAAATGTTTCTTGTAATTATAACATCCTTCTCTCTCTCTCTCTCTCTCTCTCTCTCTCTCCTTTATCCACTCATCATCGCACGCTTACAGACGAGCCGTACATGCACGCGTAAAGACGGCTCGTCCGCGGATGCGGCCGCTAATATACGCGTATAAGCGGCCAGCGCGTGAGTATACGCGGA
>QLSS01001436.1:0-10050 GCA_024372645.1 Trichomalopsis sarcophagae
ACATGTCAAGTAAGCTATAAATTCTTGGAGCGGGTCACGGGGCTGCCTAGATGCGAGAAATCGCCTGAGTGAGAGAGAAAGAGCGAGGAAGCACGCAATGATATGTATGAGAGAGAGAGAGAAAATCCCAGACCCGAGAGTGTAGGTGTGCGGTGCAGGCGCACACCTAGACGCCATCTGCGTGAGTCGTCTGCGAAACGGCGAGAAGAACGGGAAAATACGAGTGAGCGAGCGAGACATTCTGCGTCTTCAGATGAGGAAAGTTGGTCTGCATTAAAGTCACCCATGATGACCTTCGTGGAGTAATTGTGCATATGAGTAGTTAGTTGATCAATGAAATTAGATCCCTCGATAAAGGGAGAGTGAGGAGGGCAATACACAACCCCTACGAAGATGGGTGATATTCCCTTAGCTGTGATTTCACAGAACAGATACTCCGGCTTACCTGGTTTGCCCGACCATTCACCATCAGATGACGAAATGACAGTAGCTGTTAATGATTGATGAATGTAGAGAGCCACATCTCCACCGTTCCTGTTTCTGTCTCGTCTGTATAGAGTGCAGTCGTCCAGTGAAGGGATGGACGATATCTTGTCACTTAGCCAGGTCTCAGTCACAGCTATTACGTGGAAGGGGGAACGAGTGGACAAGAAGAATCTGATCATCTCAATGTGACCCGTGAGAGAGTTCGCATTAAAATGACAGACTCTTAGTCCCCCAGACAGAGACGCTGTTGTTTCAGTGTGTGTGTGTGTTGTCCGTGTTGGCTGTTGACGGCATTCGGGCTAAAAAAGCCTCTAGTTGAGAGTCGGTGGAGATGATGGTGGCCCGCTCACTGTCTTCGCCAGAACGGATGTAGATCCTCCCATCCCTCACGTATGATCGGCAGCCTCTCCTCTTCCTTGCCTCCAGCCTGGCCTTTATGCTCAGCTTGTGGATGTCTGGAGGAAGCAGCTCGTTGATGTTAACGAGTCCTTGATGGTCTGGATGTAGAGCTTTCGCTTCCTCCAATAGTCCAGCATCGAGTTCGGTGGTGTGCAGCTTACGTCTCCTGGCCTTGGCCACTATGATTGAGCGGGCCAGGGCACTGGAGGAGTGTGACAGCAAGGGGTGGAGATCTGCTGTCACCTTGCGCGTTGGTGTTGTTTGCGTCAAGTCGACCCATGATCCTAACGGTTGCCACATCCCGCCTTAAGACCGTGGGGTCCAGTGCGGCCAGGACGGTGTGACCCAGGAGTGGTAGCGACGTCTCCTTGGTGTAGGCTAGGTCAGAGATCACCACCACATTATTCGCAGTGCGCTCCTGCCTCCTTTTAACCTCAGCCAGCTCGTTGCGGAGGTCGTTGATCTCCTCGGAGGCAGGAGCAATGCTGATGTTCTGCTGCTCTGCGAAGCTCCTTGACGACAGCTGTTGATATTGTTCCTGGGGCCGGATTCACTAACTGTGTCGCGCTCGACATAAATGACACAGTCGACACAAGCGACACACACTGGACAGGCTAAAATAACGTAGTTGCGCATGCGCAGAGTCAATGTTTTCAGCTTTTATAGTAGGTTTTAGGGTGCATTTACATGCAAAGCGACCATGTGAATGAAATCAACATGTTTGGAAATATGTATGTCGTCGATTTGAAGCGAGACACAAATGTGTCTATGGAAAATTTTGTGTGGGTTCATATACAAAAGTCATACACAAGTACAAGACATTGTTTACGCTCGCATCATTGGATTCGTTGCTTCGTCGCTTTCTATGATTTTTGCTCCGAAATCTGAAATCTTCGCTGCTCGCATTGTTATGTTTGTATAAGGTTAAGTTTAAATACTATTATTTATTTATTTTTTTTTTAATATCTCGTCACTGATCATTCTAAGCATTTAAATATTGTTATATACTTTTATATCATAAAATGTGTAATTTTTTTCTTAATTTTCTGAATCTTTTCATTAATTGTAATTAATTGTAAAAAGTAAACATGGAAAAATAACTTCACATACTTTTGTTTTTAGATAATTGAGAATTATTCATTAGGATGTCCTTATACAAAAATATTGTTCTTAATTGATCTCGTTACCTCTTATCATTTATCTATTTATAAATTAATAGACCAAGATCGTTATGGCTGAAATTGCTGAATTACTCGTCGAACTTTTGAATGTGGTAGAAGAGGAGCAAAATGATGATATTGTAACCTTTCAACAGCTTCGATTGCAAAGGATACAATTAAGAGATATATCTAACCCTTTTAGTTTACCCCCTCAGTACTTCATCAAGTATTACAGGTAACTATTTATGTTTAAAATGTCTATTGTACGTACTTTTTATGCTTTTTATACGTACAGGAATCATGCTATACTATTTCTATGGTATTTTTATGCGATGTTTATATATGCTTTTATTCAGTTTAATAATAATGTTTAAAATTTTCAGAATGACTCCTGAAGTTGTTATGAGATTGGTGGAGTTATTACAAGATCGACTCAGACCGGAGAGAAGTACCGGGATTCCTGTACATTTACAAGTTCTTATCACATTAAGATTTTTGTCACAAGGACCATTTCAAAAGGGATTAGCACAGAATTTGAATGACCCTATCAGTCAATCTACTGCTAGTAGATGCATTCATAAGGTAGTTCAGGCAATCCTTGCTTTAGAGGATAGCTATATTCAATTCCCAACAACGCATCAGCAAAGAGATAGAATTCAACAACGGTAAAAATTATTACTTTAACCTCAATCTTTTAAATATAATTATTTTTTAAATCTTTCCTGCTATATCTGCTAAGCACAGACTGATTCATCTATTTGTGCCCTAATTAGACGATTAGAGACAATCAAAGCGATGAAATAGACTGATTCCTTTTGATTAATCTTTAAAATACTTCATTACCCGCATCACTCTTGCATGAATGCAGGCTATTTGATTTAAATTGTTAGAATATTTTGCAGCTAAGAGAATGTAAAAAAGCAGCTTGGCTAAATTGAGAAAATGTGTTTTGACTTAAAAATTTTGTAATAATTCAAATCAAAATCTGTACATGTCTGGATTCCGACAGTCGGAATACGAATACATCAGTATGTGCTTTAGTAATTTAGCTGATGTGGGGAAAAAATAACTTTTACTTGAATTTGGCACGTTTGAAAAGAGAGAAACCAAATATATACTAATTTATTATTTGTTTAGTTTTCAAAGGACGATCAGAATCCCTGGTATCATTGGCATAGTTGATAGGTTCTTAGTCACTTTTAAAAGGTCATCTGAGAATGAAGAAGCGTTTTTCAATTATCAAGTGGGCAGCTCAATGAATGTACAAATAGTATGTAACATCAATTTTCTTCATATTTACATGCAAAATAATTAATTACAGACAATTTTTTATAATGAAAAAAAGATTATAGATTGTGGATTCGGACTACAACGTATTAAACGTTAGAGTTTGCCCTGGGAGTAATAACGATCGGTTTGTATGGCAGTTTTCGGATGCCAAAGAGTACATGCAAAGTCTTCGAGAAAATCGACGTGTATTAGAGCAAGAAGGGCGTTATTATATACTTGGTAAGGCTTAAAATCACCTCAACAAAAATTATTTTTAAACCTTAACAATTTAAACATAAATAAATTCTGATAAGATAAATGTTTATAGCACTGCGTGACTTAAATCCGCATTTAAGACACGAAAGTCGCAATAGCAATTTTGCAGGCTTAACGTCAAGGTAATGTCAAAAATAGAAATTATTAATTTACATTTTCATTCATTATAGGAGACAGTGGCTATACGCCTTCACCAACGTTATTAACTCCTATTTTAAACGCGCGAGAAGGATCTCCTGAAGCCATGTACACATCAGAACATGTGGGTACGCGTCGCTATGTTGAACAAACCATAGGAATTTTAAGTAATGTTTGGATGGCGATAAAGCGATGCCGTACTCTTTATTATGCACCAGAGGCAGTTACGAATTTCATACTTGCCTGCTGTATTTTACACAACTTTAGAAGGAGACATGGGTATGTATGATGAACTTCATTTGACATTAAAATCATATTTTTATGTTTATTGTTAATTTCAACATTTTATTTTAGTATTTTTTACGAAATACAAGAAGAGGAAGCTGAAAATCCTGTACTGCATCAAAATGATCAAAGAAATCAAGATTATGAAGCTGGAATGGTAGAAAGAGAACGCATTATCCATCAGTTCTACCGCCTGTAATGTACCTAAATTAAGTAAGACATTTCCTTAAGAGCGCAAAATATAGATGTGTAATTTAAAAACTCTTCTATGTATAAACTTTATACTTTGAGGTGTTATAAACTTGTATAAGTATATGTTATACACACTTGACGAACAAAACATTTGACAAGAAGAGACATCCAATGTATGTCTGCGTTTCTTCTTTTTCCGATGACCTTGGCGACGCGCAGAAGAGTCGCGGGTGATACGGGCTCCGTAAATGTGCGGCTTTGTATAAAAATTGAAATTTAAAATATAATATTGAATAAAACGTTCGTCGCCTTTTCTCTTTCTGATGACCTTAGCAAAGCGCACAATGGTCGCGGGTGATACGAGCTCCGCAGTTGTGCGGCTTTGTATAAAAATTGAATTGGGCTTTATTTTGAAATATAATATTTAATAAAACAAACATTAAAATATAAATTGTCAATTATTTAATATTCAATTTTCTACATTTTATTACTATTACATACATTATTAATATTACGAAAAATTACATGAAGCTTTTTTAAATAATTGTCTCTCCATTTTTTGGGGTGATGGTTGACTTCTTCTCTTCAACTTTATTTAATGTTTCCACATAATAATGTAGTGACACATATGCAACCAGCTCGCAGAGCACCATCCGTATACAGGCCAGGCATTTTTTGCTCGCTCTCAATATGGACACGACCGCGTTTCGATACCTGCAGTCGTACACTAAATTACGGCGGATTTACTCGCGGCGTAAAAAATAATGCGAGTCAATTGCTGTGGGGCTAAAAAAGCAAGGGTCAGCTTCGCTCTTTATTAGATGAGTTTATTTCACAGATGCGTTTTTTTCGAATATACATTGCTATAACCACTTCTTTGCTTGACACGAAGTGATTTTACTCTCGATGCGATAAAGATAGGGAATCCGACTATTACACTCGGAATTGGAAAGTTTTTGCTCAGAAAACAAGCTTTTCATGCGCGCGAAGGGCTTGCGTGTTTGATTCTTTAAAATTTCGTTTTTTCTCTCTGTGCGATAGGAAAATAATTTGTTTGCGACGATCGAGAGAGCGCAAATGAATTATGCATCCCGTTCGCTCATGAATACGAATGTTTATTTCGAAAAGAATCGATACGAACGCATTTCATTTTCTTACATACTATATCTTCTACATTGTACACGTTTACTGTATGCACGTATTCAGTCTGGTTTTGTTTTACTCAAACCTCGTGCTACAGAAACCTTCTTATTAGCTAGCAGCATTTCGCCTTTTTTGGAACACTATTACAAAAATAAAACATTGTTTACATATGACATTAACATTGCACAACGTACCTCCAAAGACCAGTATTCATATTTTTCGTACATACCCCCGGGTTTATTTGCTTCTGGTATTCGAAGGTATGATGTACAGTGTAAAGTCATGTACAAATATTCTTGTTTGCAACAGTATCGTAAACTGTGCTGCTGTATGAATACTGTCCAATACAAAAATTAGACTTATAAAAACGTAGAAATGCAATCGAACGCTTAATCGATACAGATTTTATTTCCTTACTTACTATGACACCTACATTAATCACGTTTACTGTACGGATCGAGTGTTTTTTTCTTAAACCTCGTGATATAAAAATGTAGCGTTTTGCCTTTTTTGAAAAACTTACAAAAATTTGAAAAAATGAATATGACATTAACGTTATACAACGTACCTTCAAATGCCATAATCCATATTTTCTGTTTCTTGGATACCCCCGGATATATTTGTATCTGATATTTGAAGGCATTTTGTACCACGTACAAGATATTCACAAGCATTGTTTGATGTAACAGTGTAAGAAGCCTCTATTCTAATAAAAAATTCTTTCGAAACACAACTTTTAATATAAAATAAAAATAAAAAATCCATTCCCTGGGCTTTTAACGCAGTAAAAAGAGCTATTACAAATCATCGTCACTATCGTCGAACACAATATCGTTCCAAGTTAAGTCTTTCTCATCAACAG
The DNA here is from genome assembly GCA_024372645.1 of Trichomalopsis sarcophagae. Classification (NCBI taxonomy): domain Eukaryota; kingdom Metazoa; phylum Arthropoda; class Insecta; order Hymenoptera; family Pteromalidae; genus Trichomalopsis; species Trichomalopsis sarcophagae. The sequence continues at coordinate 6,211 of QLSS01001436.1, forward strand.
GAATTTTTTGACGGCAAACGGGACAGCATCTGCTGTGCACAAGCCATGTATCAATACAAAACTTACAGAAACTGTAATTGCATTGGATTTGCTTGCGATCAGTAATGTTGTCTTGACATATTGAGCATTTACCTTCCTCTGCCTTTTGAGCCTGAAATTCAAAGAAAATATTAAAACTTGGAAATAATTAAAATCATTAGAAATTTGTACGAAAAATATATAAAAATAAAAATTTAAAAACACTTCAAGAGTTTAGAATACAACGATTAATAGTAAATTTTTCATAGAGTTTTGTTGTAAATTAATTAAAAATCAATAAATTAAGTTAAAATAGGTTGCGATGCCCTACAAAACTGTCACAATTTGTACGAACCATTACAGATAGTTCGATGAAATTAAATACTTGATCGGAATCATTATCAGCAGTCTCATCAATTAGTAACTGTTCAATTGTACCGCTTTCCTCTTGACTTGTAGCATTATTCGGCACAGGACTACAATTTTGTAATGCTTTCTGCAATTCTGTCTAAACAACATTCGGTAATGTGCGTACTACCGTTTCAGACAAATCCTGCAGGCCCTTTTTAAGCACATCATTCTGCTTTTCAAAGCAACCAATGAGCTGGTTCGCCAGCGACGTCAGTAGTTCTCGTCCTTTTTGCTCCAATATCTCCACAAGTTTCGCTGATCTTCCAGCAGCTGAAAAGCAATAAAGCAATTAATTTATACATTCTATTATTAAATAAATTAATACTAAGAAATATACCAGATAGTGCTGCTGTAGATCTTGCATTTTCTCCTGTAGTGGTCGAGTCTCCTAATCTTGGTCTTTTAGGCAGTGGTTCTTGGTTTAACCTGAGGTGTAAACGAGGCTCCGAGCATTGATTGGTGCTTGAAGAAGTGGATGGTCTATTGTACGACCTTATAGATGATGACGGTTCCTCGTACGAACCGCTTACAGCTGTTGAAATAGATGGTCTGTTGTCAAATCTTGTTGCTCTCGACTGTTGTTGATATGAGCTGCTTGAAGTAGATGCTGCGTTGTACTGGTTCATGGATGTTGTTCGTGGTGGTTGTTCGTATGAGTTGCTTGTGGATCTGGAAGTATGTAATCCATTGTTCCAGTTACTCGATGTAGATGGTTGTTCGTGGCAGCGTCTGTCTCTCGACCATGAGTTTGTAGGGGCTTCATATTTACAGCTATTTGCACATGGTGGATCTTCATAGGAGATGCTCAAGGGTACTTTTGAGTCCTCCTCGTTATACCCAACTATGTCAATAATCCTGATGTGGTTTGGAGACATAGGGCTTTCCTTCCGTCCATCTATTAAAAATCGCATACTTTGGCGGGCTGCGGTTACCATTCCAGTCCAAGTCTGTAAAAGAAAACATATAATAATAGTATTGTAAAGAATTAGTTTTAAGAGCTATTACAAAATATTAGATTGTAAATCCTTATATATTATTAGATTGTAAATCATTATTTATTATTCGATTGTTACTTACTTTTTTCCATGCTGCTAAAGTCTTTCTTGTTCCTTTCTTGGCGTGCAATAACGCCAACAGTACACTCCAGTTCTCATCTACTTCAGAAGCTCTAGCTAGACCATTGGCCAAACGAGGATGACGCTCCATGAAATCTATGATGCATACTAGTTGTTGATCGGTGGGCTTCTTTTGTGTCCCTGTCGACTGTGCATTATTATTACTGAAAATAAAATGGTACATTTAGAATGTTGTAGAATAACATTTACCCCACAATAGTTAGTACACTGCAAAAACAAAATCTTACTTTAAGATAAATTATCTGATATTTGTTGCGTTGCATTTTTGGCTGAAAATTTTTGGTTTAGAAACTCTCCACAACTAAATTTCATTGTATTGTTAAATCAAAAATAACATGTTTGAAAATATTTTTATGAGTACAGTTACCGGACAAAATAACTTTGAATATTTGGAACGTCAGCCATGACACCTCCCATAGTAAATACATGAGAAGTGTCATGGCTGACATTCCAAATATATTATAAGTTATTTTGTCCGGTGAGTATACATACAAAATTTTTTGAAAATGCAACAAATTTCAGATCAACTGATCTGAAAGTAAGATTTTGTTTTTGCAGTGTACCAACGATTGTCATTTGTTTACATACAATTTTTTACGCAAACAAACATTCCCTCCCAATGCCCAAAATTGCGAAAAATTGTGCGATTCCCATTGTTGCAAAAAATAATATACGCGCCCTTTCCCTCCCTTGGTACGTAATATACTGTTCTTTTCGTCGATCGGACATTGACAGAATTGCAAACATATATTAGCAATAAATATCAACGGTCGGTCTATACGCCAGGCATCGCGTACGCGAAACGGGACGCGAAATGTTCGTGTATGCGAGCTGAAATTTAGCATTGTAGCTAGTCTAGTCTTTGTAACATTGCACAAAGACTATTTGTATGTGATGCTAGAATGTAACTTTAACGTAATAAGTACTCACTCTTTTTCGTCCGACATTGTTGGCTAAACAATTAGAAACGTGTGCGCTCAGTAGGCCGCTTCGAAAAGGAATGGCCCACGGACTGTCACGCCGTGACCACGTGGTGTGGTTCGCGCGCCAATTCTCCTCTCCCCCTCCCCCCCCATCACGAAAAACAAAAGACGATAGCCCGACAATTTAAAAGTTGATTATACTGTAAAAAATCCCAACTAGATTTACATTTGCAATTGAAAAATAATACTCTCAGTGTAGTAAAGTAATTATCCGCTATATCTTTGTTAATAATTTGATAAAATAAAAGAAAACAATCTAATTAACTAAAAAATTACCAAAAATCTAGTATAATAACTACAATTTCCTCGACAATTTTGTAACAAGGAGACACTAAGTGTTGTAATTCTATGATTGGATTTTTTACAGTATATTTAATTTCAGAGATACGTTTATTAGAATGATAAATTAATTATAATTAATGATAATTAATTTTACGTTAAAATACATGAAACCTTTCAAAATGTCAAAATACATTTTAATTACCTGTTAATAGTATTTTCATGGAAATGAAATAAATTTTGGCACAACTCCTCGAAAGTGTCATTTATCCTTGAAGGAATACAATCCAAGAAGCTCTGAAGAGGTTCAGTTACATGACAGTTTAGACTCAACAACAAAAGTGAATCTGAAATGCACAATTAATATATTACTCATGTTAATGATTCTTTTTCATGCAATTGACAAAATTAATTCGTAAACTCACCAAAAGAAAATTCATCCTCTTCAGAGTTCATTTCATCCTCTTCAGAGTTGGGATGTTGTATACGACGAAATCCTAATTCCTTTCCAAGATTCATACCCGTACCATATTTGCCATAAATTTGGCTAATACGACAATCAATTTCACTTAATTCATAATTAGGTGTATTATGGCCTGTCTTTGCCATTTCTTTCATAAACTTTGCCTTGTTTGTTTTGGCATTTAAACGCATCTGTGTCCAGGACTAAAAGTAATATAAAAATAGTTATTAAAATTATATATGTATGTGATACATATACTATTACAATGCATTATATTTTATTGTATTACCTTTTGCCAAGTTGCAACATCTTTGTGAGATGGACCAATACGATTTAATAAATTGCTTAAATCATTCCACATTTGCTTATATTTTATATGGCCTTGAGCACCGAGCTTACAAATCTGCCCTCTTGCAAACAATGAATGTTGCTCCATATAGCTTATCAATGCCTCAGTCTGATTACTCCCTCTGCGATTCCTGAAAAATCATACATTTTTTTAAATTCATTAAAGTAAATAAAATAGGTGCATCAAATAAACTTAAAATTT
>QLSS01001438.1:0-10040 GCA_024372645.1 Trichomalopsis sarcophagae
CTGGCTTCGTGCGCTCGCGCGCAGGCATCTCGCGGTGCTCCCGCGCGAGAGAGACGCTTGGCAATACCGCGCTCTTTACCGCGGTATTTAAAAAATCCTTATGCCATCGTCTCCAAAACTGATTGCGCATCAAGATAAGCAAGTGCCACCTAGAACAAACAGAGACCCTTTCGTTCGTTTCGACGAACGGTTCCGCGGGAGCCTTCAGCGATGCTCCGATTAAAAAGTGTCCTGGAGTCAACACTACATCTTCTTCTTCATCGGATCTTAGGGGGCAGAGAGGACGAGAGTTTAGGCAACTTTCGATCATAGTCCCCACCGTGTAGAACTCTTCAAAGGTCAGTTTATTATCTCCTATGACTCTGACCAAATGTCGCTTAAAAGACTTAATATTAGCCTCCCATAAGCCTCCGAAATTGGGTGCACGTGGCGGAGTGAAGGACCACTGCACGTTATCTTGAGCGACCGCCGCAGCAACTTCCTGACTTAAGGCTGACGTTTCATCGAATAGATGACGCAATTCGGCGGATGCTCCCTGAAAATTAGTGCCGTTATCGCTGTGTATGACTTTACACAGTCCTCGACGTGCGACAAAACGACGAAAAGCCGCGAGAAATGCTGCTGAAGTTAAGTCGGAGACGACTTCAATGTGGACCGCCTGAACCACCAAACAGATGAAAAGAGCGACGTATCCTTTGGTGGTCTTGCGTCCTCTTCCAGGTGACGCTCGGATATAGAATGGTCCAGCAAAGTCGACCCCAGTATGTGTGAACGGTCTTGCAGGACGCACACGGACAGCTGGTAGCGGGCCCATCATTTGCTCGACCGCGTGGGCGTTGTGTCTCGTGCATTTAACGCATCGGCGCACGATTTGTCTTATCGTGTTTCTTCCTCTCACCATCCAGTACTCTCTACTTACGTGACTCTGAACCAGAGACCATCCTCCGTGCATCGTTACTTTATGAGCCTTGGAGATGATCAGCTTGGTGACGTGACTCTTGGCTGGTAAGATGACTGGGTGTTTTTCGCTCTCCGAGAGGTACGAATTTTGTAGCCTACCGCCCACGCGCAGAAGTCCCTCTTCGTCTAGAAAGGGTGCAAGTCGGCGAATAGAACTGGTCTTACTAACGGTCCCTTTATTTTCAAGAGCTTCTATTTCCTTGGCGAAGGCTTCCCCCTGGCATATCCGTAACATTAGCTTTCGACCTACCGCTCTCTCTGCTACGGAGAGAAAAGATAAACGCCTTTCATCAGCTGGTAGTTTAGAGTTACAGCGCCAACGACAAATATAGGCGAGTGCGTTTATAATTCGGTCGACAGAGGAGAGTCTCTCAACCCAGGTGGTCAGTTCCGCAGGTACAAGCGCCGTAAAACCCAGTATTTTATCGGCGTTCCGCGCTTCCAACGTTGTTTCAAGCGATTCGACTTTGCAGGGCAGCCAAGCCGGACCCTTCCACCACAGACGTGAATCTTGAAGCTGAGCCGGTGAAACTCCCCGTGTCGCCAGGTCCGCCGGATTGTCGGCCGATTTGACATGATGCCACACTGAATCCGGAAGCAAGGTCATGATTTCGCTTACCCTGTTGCCGATGAAGGGCTTCCATTTTGACGGGTGGGCCTGTAGCCACGCAAGGGCGACCTTAGAGTCTGACCAGAAGTACTGCTGGGAGGGCTTTCTCTTCATTCTATAACCGCACCGCACAACTCCAGCTTGGGCAAGCTTACAACTTTAATTGGCGCGACCTTGGACTTAGCCGCAAGCAATTTCACAGAATGTCCGCCTTGGTTCGGCATTACCGCATATATAGCGCAAGCGTAAGCACGTTCGACGCATCACAAAACCCATGGAGAAGCCACTCAGATTTTTGGTATGTACCTATCCAGCGAGGTATTTTAATTGCTTCTAACTCCTTCAGCTGGGTTATAAATTCCATCCAAGATCTTGACGTCGCCTCGGGAACTGGATCGTCCCAATCCAATTTTTGTAGCCATAAGTTCTGAATGAGAATTTTCGCACCCATGATTATGGGCGACAGCCAGCCTACCGGATCAAAAAGTTTTGCTGTCGTGGCTAAAATAGAGCGTTTCGTGCCAGTTGTCGCTGAAGGAACCTCTGAAACCTCTATGCTAAAGCAGAAAGCATCCTCCTTGGCCAACCAGCGCAGGCCCAAAGCAGATACGGCTTCCTGTTCTTGAATAATGGTATCCTTGCAATCGACGCCCGGAGCACTTAAGCCTCTTAGCAAATCTTCCTGATTAGCCGCCCATTTGCCAACCTGCATGCCCTCTGAAGCCAAGACAGAAATTATTTGGTCTCGCAAACCCCTAGCTTCGTCTAGGGTGTCTCCTCCAGCATAAAAATCGTCCGCGTACCGCCCTGTGCGAAGTACCTCAGCAGCCTCCGGAAAGGTCTGTTCTTCGTCATCTGCAAGCTGAAGCATGCATGCATTGGCCAAAAATGGTGCACAGGCCGTTCCATACGTGACTGTTGTAATCCTAAAAACCTCGAAACTGCCCTCAGAACTATTTCGCCACAAAATTCGCTGCCACTTGATCCTCGGGAACCTTTTCCATATGGCGAAGGACGAAGTATTCATTCGTGAAGTCCTTATAAGCAGCAGCGAGTTCTGGTAGACGGCCGAAACGTCGTTCAATGTTCCGTAAACAGGCCTCCGCAATACCCCGCATATCCGAGATCTGAGGCTTTCGTTTGAAAGGTAGTCTCACAACGAATCGCCCTTCCTCATTACGAGTGTGTGTCTCTTTAAAGTGCTGGTAGGCAGCTTCCTCCTGTGGGCTAAAGTTGGATGAGCACGGCACCTCCTCTACTTACCAAAATCGCGTCACAACTTTAGATAAATCCTCGTGTGTCGTTATATGCAGGGACGTTGCACAATCGCCGCCTTCTGCGACGTCAAGCCCTATACCTCCCTTAATAATCCAGCCAAAAATGGTGTTGAGGGCAACGACTCTCAGACCAGGCGGACCCGGAAGGAAACCGGTTCGCAATGTTGCCGCGTAGATCTCTGTATCCAATATGCAGTCGATCCTGGATGGTTGGCCGAAATGTGGATCCGCGAGCTGTAGCGATTCGAAAGCGGTCCATGCAGGCAGTCTCACCTCCTGACGTGGTATGACCGTCGACACTTTAGGTAGTACCAGGGCTGAAAAGTCGAGTTCAAAGTTAGCGTCATGCGGCGATTTTAGCTTAAGCGAGACGCTGGTGTTTGCAACAGCAGTAGTCGTGCCACCCACTCCTGATACAGTCACCCTCACGGGCTGTTTTTGTAAATCAAGAGCCTCTGCTATACGAGTAGAAAATAAAGACTCTTCTGCTCCAGAGTCCAGCAGTGCTCGGACGGTGATTGACTGCCCTGATGCAGATTGAAGGATAACGCAAGCCGTAGCCAAAATCTTGCATCGCTTGCTCGTCGCGACTAGGGTGCTAGCCTCGTCCACGGCTGCGTGGGCCGTCAGAGTCGTTGAGCTGGAATCTGTTCTTGCGTTGTTCCTAGATGATGTTGAATGCAGTTTGGTATGGTGTTTGCCACCGCAGACCAGGCAACGTCCTTTAGATGTGCATTTTTCCGCCGAATGATGAGCGTTGAGGCAATTAAAGCATAAGCCGGCAGCAGATACGTGGGCCTTCCGCTGCTCCTGTGTGCAGAGTGCGAATTTGCTACAGTAGCCAATAAAGTGATTTTCGCTACAGAAGGAGCACTTCGAGCGCGACCCGTTCTTGTTGTCTCGGCTATGAGCGGCGTGGACAGCCACACCTTTGTCACCTTTAGATTTTTTGAACCCCTGACCTCGGGAGCTCTTGCCCGCCGAGTTCGAGCTTTTTTGAGCTTGCACGTTCGTTTCATGGGCGTCGTGCGACTCACAATCAGTTTCAGCTCGAGCAGCAATTAACGTTTCAATACGTTCCTCCAAGAACTTGCGGAAATCTTTCAGTTTCGGGAATCCTCCGTTGTGATTTCGGCTAATGAGCCTGGCCCAGCTGAGCCTCAGTAAAGGCGGCAATTTACTTACAACACAGTGTATGAAGATATCATCCCAGTGCTTCACAGGCCTTTCCAGCGAGGTAAAAACGTTTGTGCTCTCATCGATCGTAACGAGCGCTAGATTCAAGCACTGTACGGATTCTTCCTGGACAACAGGCAGGTTGATTAGTAGTTCCATCTGCTTTGAGAATCTCACCTGTTTGTTGTCATATTGTCGTAAGAGTTTGTTCCACGCTGCATCAAAGGTATCTGCGGATGACTTGATTCCTCTTATAATACTAAGCGCCTCCCCCTCCAAACAGTTATATAGCCGTTGCAGCTTAAGGACGGGCGCCATCTGCGTATCTGATATAATAAGCGCGGTAAATTTGCCCTTGAATGAATCCCACTCGCTATGCTTGCCGTCGAAGGTTGGTAGTTTTATCTTTTCCACCGCGGCAACGTGCGAGGTTGGTGCGCTGTGATCCGATGAAAGCGTACCTGGCAGCTGCGCTAACGCTGGTTGAATCGGTGGTTGTGGCCGTAGAGAATTTAAACATTTCTTAAACTACGACTTCGCATCCATATATCTGGTTGCCGTGCCGACAAACATATCTTCCTTAAAATAGGTTCTACCCTTGAGCTGTTCGGAGCTGCGCTTTAAAATTGTATCTCTGGCAGCAAATTCCCTCCACAGCTCTTCCAGCATTTCAAGTCGTGTTTCCAGATCTTCGATGCCGAAGTGCGTGGGTGACGCCTTCTTTGTGATGTCATATAGGTTTTGAATTAATCCGGCGCTGCATTTTTGATCCAACATCAACTCTTCATGATCGCCCATTTTGAGTGTTTTGCCTATGTGCGAATGCAGGCGGATAAAACTTGATTTTAACTTGCGAATCACTTTACCACCGTATACTCTCACTAGGTGTATACAGTGAAGCGTTCAAATTTAAGTGATCGGCAGTTGACCATGCAGAGAACCTCGCGTACACTGGACAGCTTATTTGAATATTGTATGTGTGTTGTTGTTGTTGACTTGATCGCTCGCGTGAGTCGATGAAAGTCTTACTGGGCACTGTGCAGCGTAGCTATCCGTTATGGACAAACGAAGACGCTGCTTTATTCAATGCTCGGCAAGATCGCAGAAATGATTTCTTGCCTGTTTCTTTTGCTCAGTGTTCCTTCAGAACTTTGTGGAAATTAATCTTCAGAATCGTGTTAATTTTTGCGACACGCTCCTTGATATTAGAGATGCAGTAGTGTTGTATTTATGCTTTTGAACTTGAAATCGTTCGTGCACTCAGTCCAATAGTATAAATAACGATAATACAAACTTTTGAATTGTAACGGCCTAACCATACGCATCTACTTAAAACGTAATACGGTAGGTCAGTATCCAAATATAACCTCTTTCTGGTAGTCCGCGTAAATACTATTCAGTGCGATTACTCGTTGCTTTGCCGGCTTCATCTAAACGCATCCTCATAAAGTAGCATCATATGCTCGTCACATCGTGCTACGGCCAGATCGACTACAGGTTTAAACGCGTTTTGCTGCATATATACCGATGTAAGTGCGTTTGTGGAATTCGGTAAAATAGCTTGCGGGTGAACAAGTTATACTTATTGAGCTACAGAGAGATTTTCCTGTGAGAGTGGGATAGAAAGCGGAACGTGCATTATAGTCCGAAATTAAAGTTCAGAGGAGCAATTGTTTTACGCTGCGTTTCTTTTGCTGCATATGTAGTTTCCATATGAACCTCTTTTTTATAGCATATTAAATTTTGCGAATTCCTGCACGTGCAATAACGTTTAAAACATCTTAATCTTTTTGCTTTTCTTACGCCCCCTCAACGGTGTAATGTACAATCTCGGTGCCGCATGCATCGATAACTTAGTTAGACTAATTTCAAGCGTACGTTACTTTCTAAACTTATCTACTATAACTTAATTTTTTAGAGACTACTGCACAGAATAAATGGAAAGCTCTTATCGCAAAATTCAAGCACGAACATAACCTTGTTCAATTTCATAGTTCAGGCGACGGTCTAGAAGACACTTATCAATCATCATGGCCATACTACAAATCGCTATTATTTAAAAAAAATAATATACCTGCTCTACCGTCAAAAAGCAACTTGGAGTTGATGGATGTAAAACCCTCATTAGAAAATTTGGTCAACGAGGTAAACTCATCTGCTGTAGTACCTATAACTTCAAGTGGTGTAACAACTAGTATAGTCAATTACAATATGAACAAAAAAGAACTTGCTGAGCAGCTGTTGAAGATGGAAACCAAAAAATGCGACCTTCTAAGGAAGTCTCTGATTGACAATCCAGAGCTGGTTGTTACAGAAAATGACAAGCTCAATATGGCTTTCTTTCAAACGTTACTGCCTACATTACGAAGGATCGACCCACAAGATATTCTTTTATGTCGAGCAGAGATCTCCGAAGTTGTATATAGCTACGCTTACAAAGATTCCTCGTGGAAATTGCGACATGACGAGAAGAAGAAAGAAAATAGTCGTTTGGATACAAAGAGAAGAAGATTGGATGAAGATGATGGTAAAGTACATACTTATCGTATTATTTTATAAGAATTTTATTTATAATTATTTTCATGTTATAGACTGTCTGATTGTGGGTTTCAAACCTCCACCGACCTACTTTCAGTCCCATGCAGCAATTAAAGTGAAGGAGGAAAAAAAGTATCAACCAACTCCAAGAGAACGGGAAATTGAGAGTCAAAGTTATAATAATATCGGTAAATATAATCAAAAATATTTTATTTTTTAGCATTTAGTACACAATAACTAAAAACCAGATACTATTAATAATAATAATACGATACTTTTAGATCGTCCAAATTCAGGATTTCGACATGATAGCATGGCTTATGCTACTAGCTCTCAACCGAATTGGAATAACCAGTTTCATAAGCACCAAGTTTCTCCACCTTATCAGTACCCTGGGCAGCATAATTTTCAAAGACGAGAAAATTATGATTATTATGCGCAAGATGCTTCAAGAAGACAACTACCAGCAACCGTCACCCATTCGTCTAGTAACAATACTCAAGATGGTTCAAGAAGACAACTACCAGCAACCGCCACCCATTCGTCTAGTAACATAAGACCTGAAAATCCTGACAGAATGTTTTATAGTACACCCAACTCTGATAAGTCATTATTCAACCCACTAGATGAGTTTCGAAGCAAAGAGAATGAAGCCCCAAACTCTCAAAATTCTACACCTGCGCAGGGTACAATAGACATCCGCGCTGTGTCTTGTATGACTGATACTCGTGCCGATACTGATTAAATAGAGAAATGTTTGTGGCATTATTTTTAAGCATATAGTTATAATATTTATCAGTTTTGAAAACTTCCTTGAAATTACTTTTCTTAAACTATTTTATTTATTCTTTTCGTATCTATTAGTAATATATGTATTCAATTGAATAAATACATATATCAAGAACATGACGAAAGACGAAAGTTGTAGAATTCGCTTGTAGTATTATTTTTAAGCATTTACGTATAATATTTATCAGTTTTGAAAACTTCGTTAAAATCAGTTTTCTCAAACTATTTTATTTATTTTTTTCGTATCTTTTAGTAAAATATGTATTCAGAAAGTAAAGAACTTTCAGCAATGTATGAGAAATAAAGTTTTGAATTTGCATTGAAAACAAAATTAAATGATGTATGATTTTAAAAATCTTAATTCATCGCCTATTCTCCCTACATGAAATACAACTATTAATGTACTGACAACAAATGTACAGATTAACATGAGTGTTTTATTATTTATTATTTGATAGATTGTGAAAATTCTACAATTACTAAAGTACCGAGCAAGCTTAAGTTGAGCGGCAAGTACGTTTATCGCTAAAATTTCGCGTTGTTATATCATACTTCATGATTTTATCGCGACAATGGACAAATTGACATACAGTACGCAATGTTACAAGTTTGTATACATGTGAGTCTTAAAATTTTCCCGCTAAATATTGTTTTGAAGTTCATAAGTACAATTGTATTCATATGCATTGTTTTGGAAACAATTTTTCAACAGAATTTGAGGAACTTTATTATATACGTAAGTATGTTAAGTAATGCTAATTAATAAATTGAGAAATTATAGAGCACGATAAGGTCATATTTACAACTTTTATTTAACAGATTACCTTGAACGACTTCATAGAAGATGTTACGGACAATGACGACATATATGGTTTTTATTAAAACATATTAAAAGTTCGTTACGTATCTCTTCACCCGTTGCAGGTGCTACTAATATATCATCACCTTCAACTTCAGTTGTCTGCTCTGCAATTGAAGTATAAACGGGAATTTTATTTTCTAAATCCATTATTACATTATGTAATACGCATGTACATTGAATTATTAGCTTAACTATCTCTGGGCTCTTATCAATGTTTGTATATAAAATACACCATTTTTGGCTGGTTCGAGCAAATGCATTCTCAACTACGACACGAGCTCTTGATAGCTGCTTATTAAACACAGATTGTTTGTGTGATAAATTAATACATCGATAAGGTTTTATTAAATTTGCAGACAAAGGGTACGCCCCGTCTCCTATAAAAAAATAGGGTAAATAAACATTTGAACTTTCCATTTTTTTAGCGCTTGGAATATTTAATTGTTTGTGCATTAGAGCTTTATAAAACTGAGATGCTTTATAAGTTTCAGAATCGTGTTGGCTGCCATAACCCCCTACATCTATGAAAATATATTTGTAACAGGCATCAACAACAGCTTGCAAAACGATGGAATAATAACCTTTATAATTAAAATATAGGCTTCCAGATTTAGCTCGTTTCTTAATGGAAACGTGTCGTCCATCTATTGATCCTAGACAATGTGGAATTCCCCATTTATTTTCAAAATTCTGTGATATTTTAATGAACTCATCTCTTGAAGGAACTGGCATGTGTACTGGTCCTAGCGTTAACCATAAAGCATTCATGGTTTTTGTTACAACAGCAGAAACAGTAGATACTCCCATTTTGAAAGAAAATGCTAAATGCGAATATGTACTTCCGGTTGCCAGGAATCTAAAATGATTAAAGTTTGAATATAATCATAAACATTTACTATCTATAAATTATGCACATTAAAAGAAAAAAAATGTATTCAATTAATAAATTAAGTTACCTAAGTGTCAGGACCAGGTTGAACATGTAGGTTACACCATTTCTTAGTAAGTGAAGGAGCAACTCGAGATAATACATATTCAAAAGTTGAAACTTGCATCCTCATGTACTGTACGAATTTATCGGGATAACTTTTTAATATTGGGAACAATATTTTGTATTCGCCGTTGACAGATCGACTACTGTTCAACGCATGAATGTGAAAAGAGTGAGTATCTTGCAAAAATGTCTCGATAGATGCGTTTTTATCCTGTAACAGTAACAATAATCCTCGTTGTTTGTTGGTGTAATGCTGCGGATTACCAGATCTCGGGTACATAGTTGAAATAAATTTGCACAATTTTTAATTGAAAGCCAATATTTATATTATCAAGTACCCTGCAAAATAAATTTATTCATATGCTTAATGTAGTTGATATGACGATTAAAAATACTTTAATTAGAAAATATGCTCACCTATGTATCTTGCGATTTTGCAGTCTCGTGCACTATACAATCAAACATCTACAACTGACACGCAGTTCACAATCACACTGAATAGTATTTACGCGGACTACCAGAAAGAGGTTATATTTGGATACTGACCTACCATATTACGTTTTAAGTAGATGCGTACTTACTCGATACGTTCAGCGCTGCAGCTACTTTGTTCCACTCGTGGCCTTTGTTCCTCTTGCTAAGGGCCAACGACTTATCCCAAATACCGGACCTTTCGTGAACTTCGTTGATAAGTTGCGCTACTTTGTTTTCGTCCATCACGTAGCGATCGCCGAGCGATCTTCTTTCGGCGAGCTCAAGAGAGCGCGGTGTTGCCAAGCGTCTTTCCCGCGCGGGAGCACCGCGAGATGCCTGCGCGCGAGCGCACGAAGCCAG
>QLSS01001440.1:0-10008 GCA_024372645.1 Trichomalopsis sarcophagae
GATTTCTCTCTTATATATTCAAAATCGATTGAAGGGCCAATGGAAAATACCAGTTACTGTTGAAATGAATAGATATCTCAGACACAAGTAAATATCATTTATTTGCAGTGATTATGAAATATTTATTTAAGTAAAAACTTGTGTCAGATTTGGTGTAAGATCTTAAGTAAACCATTAACAAAATTGTTTAATTCATAAAGGCATGATCTTGCATAAGATCTTATAAAGGATCCTACACAAGACCTTACATAAGATCTAACGCAAGATCTTGCTTTCATAGACATAAGGATATTTATTTGTTGATAATTTACTCACTGAATTTCACGAAAAAATTTACATAAAATCTTGCACAAGATCTTGTTTTTATTACCTTATAAATGAATTTATTGATAAGTTACTTAAGGTTCTATACCAGATCTTATGCAAGATCTTGTGTAAGACCTTAAGTTACTTATCCTTGCAAAAAAATTATATGGCAATTCTTTTGAAAGCTCTTATAGATGATCTTGTGTAAGATTTTATGTAATGTCTTTGTGTAAAGTCTTGTATAAGGTCTTGTGTAAGATCTTATACAAGATTATGATGTCATATACCAGAAACATTTTTTGCTAATGGTTTATGTAAGATCTTACACTAAACGTAATACAAGATCTTAAGTAAGTTCTTACATAAGATCTCACAAATTTAAATAAGGTCTTAAAACAAAGTCATTATATTTTTTATTGTAGTCAATATCTTATGTAAGATCTTATGGAAGTTCTTGGTGAAAAATCAGTGGTAAGATTTTATATATGACATTAGGCAAGATCTGTTGCAAAATCTTACATAAGATCTTGAGAACATTTTTCAATAAGGCAGAGATTGAAAAAATGATTTTTATTCTATACAATTAGCAATTTGCTTTCTACAAAAATAAGATAGACAAAAACATAATTTAAATGTAGCCTTATTACTTTTTAGGCAAAAAATTGAACACGAAGAAAATAATAGTACTCAAGATACCATCGATAGTGAAGATCTATTTGAAGATTCTGGTTATGAATCTTGAATGTATACATATAGTTGAATTGAAGATGTATTCTTTGTTATTCGATATTATAAAAAAACATATTGTTAAGCCCTTGTGTAAAAACATTTAGCAAGTTGTAAAATAGTGCCTATAATTGTCATAAAATATAATAAGTATTTATGAGTATGTGTA
This sequence comes from Trichomalopsis sarcophagae, assembly GCA_024372645.1. Classification (NCBI taxonomy): domain Eukaryota; kingdom Metazoa; phylum Arthropoda; class Insecta; order Hymenoptera; family Pteromalidae; genus Trichomalopsis; species Trichomalopsis sarcophagae. The sequence continues at coordinate 1,202 of QLSS01001440.1, forward strand.
AATGCAAGGGTGAGTGCAAGTCGATTGGTCGATTGGGTGAATGGGGTAAAAAGGTTCGAGTTTATAGGCTTACGAGTCTGAAGATGTATAGCGTTTACGAGGTTACTGTATTTACGAGATTATGGGTTTGCGAGGTTAAGGGTTTAGGGGATTATGGGTTAAAGAGTTTATAGAATTAAGAGTTTACAAGTTTACTGTGTTATAGGATTAAGGGTTCGCGAGATTAAGGGTTAAAGGGATTAGAAGTTCGACTTTATTGAATGAAGAGTTTGCAAATTTACTGCATTGCGGGATTAAGGGTTTAGGGGATTATGGGTTAAAGATTTTCTAGAACCAATGGTTTACAGGTTTACTGTGTTACGAGATTAAGGGTACAAATCAAAAGTTTGCGATGTTGAGGGAATGGATTTAAGACTTTATGGAATACGGTTTCAGGAGTTTATGGATATAGAAATTGATAAGATTAAGTATTTGTGGATTTAAAGGATCAGGGGATTAAAGTTTGTCGAGGTTGAGGTTATGAATTTACAGTGTATAGGAGCTTATGGGTTTAATAGTATATGTATAATTGTTGATTAATAATATTTTATTCATAATTAGTTAAATAGGTCTTCAGAATGAAAGTAGATCCTCAGAAATTGAAAAAAAATCCGCATTTCGGCATTTTTATACATTTCTGCTCATTCATGGGAAGCAAAACCCTTTCAGGGAAAGTTTATAAGCTGAAACAAGTCAAGTATGATCTAATACATCGTATATTAGGTTTACATATTATAAAAATACAAATTTCAATTTTAAATGGCCTTTATTAATATTTTTCCAAGATTCCTGATCACCTGAGCTTCAATTTAAAAAAAATCACGACGATTCATCGATTAGATCAAAAGTTATTTGATTTTAAAACAAGAAAAACCAAAATACGACACTGTGCGGCGGTAGTTAAACGCGTAAATTGTACGCTGAAAGAGCGTATAAGGAGGTATTTTACCTACCGCAACACCAAACGTTACATAGACGTGTTACAGAAAATTGTCGACGCATTCAACAACACGATTCACACGTCTACAAATATGAGGCTTGCTGCGGTTAATCTCTACAAAATCTGAAAAAAATTCGTCGCGTATTTGGATTCGAAGATGCGGTGCACAGACAAACAGGCACTTCTGTAATATCGAATTTTGGTGTAAGCAATAACGTGGGTAGCAGACCTGCCTCTTTGGCACGTGTTGTGCCCGATCAGCTTTACGTCTATACAGACATATGCACACTGTACACGGTCGGCGATACGCAAGCAGCACTTTTACGCATAGTCGCTTTTGAAAACTCAAAGTACAAGTTCGGCACGTACATGGATAAACAGTTTGCACCGATCCATTACATTCCACTGCTGCAGCACTCTTTCCAAAATATCGTTATCGATATAAGAGATCAGCACGATCCCCCTCTACTTGCATTGCAGCTTGCGCCATCTGTTCTTCAATAATTCTGTATTGACCTCAGGGCAAAGTATCTGTACTATGTGGTAATAAGTATCTTCTTTCATCTTGAGGAATAAGAGCAATTTTTTCTTGTTTTTCAGTATGGACTATGTGCCATTCTCAACGAATATTGCACTGCTCAAGTGTTATAGTAACAAGATCTTGAAGACATTTTCGATAATCTTCGAATGTGATTTGTTTACTACATTGGATTTTATCCCTTTGGCGTTTTTCACTGTCTCAACTCCATCAATCAAATTACTATACATTTTGCTTCTTAAACCTATGAACTCTGTCATAATCTTGCCTCAGCATTTGTCTTTCATCAATCCAGGAACTTTTTTATTAACTCGCGGAATTTCAAACTGATTATTCTCATCATAATCAGAAGTATCAAACTTGTGTATATCTTCTTTCATTATTTGATACATATCAATATCCGCATCTTCGTATATTAAACTATCTGTATCTGTATAAAGAAGTTTACATTTTTCTCCTACTCGTTGTTTTATATATGAATAATAAAAATCATATACTAATGTTTTTGACAAATCGAGAATACAGAGACCAACATAAATTGGTTTCATGATTGTTATACTTGTTTTCTTTAGCTGAATAACAACTAAATTTTCATCAAAGATTGCCCAATTATGAAAATTTGGTTGAGCTATACGTGCTTCTGCTCCATATCGATCTATAAATTTATTCACTAAACGCACATCAACGCGAGATCGCTCTCTCTCTCTCTCTCTCGATACACTTTCCATAGACAGAATTAATTAATAATTTATAAAACAGTTTTTCAAATTCATTTTTGGACTGCTTTCTTTTCTCTGTATTTAGTTAGACATATGGTTTGAGCCAGGCCTTCTGCTTTAAACTCTAAATTCCATGCACCTTTTTCAGTCAAAGTCCATTATCTAACGCCTGTTTCAGTGCTCGACAATGAATTCCATACCTTGTCTTATCATTCAAAGTAGTTAGAAGTTTCTTCTGTTTTGAGCCAGGTGGTGTACGATGCTCTGCGCAAAAAGGGAGATGATCGGTGATCATCATGTACTTCTTCAGGATACTCAGATAAGTCAACTTCAGCAAAATAGCCTATGTCAGAATCTGGTGGTGTATTAAAAAAATATGTATTTGTCTCACATTCTATCCATTTAAATTTTCCAACTGGCAAAGGTTGTACCATTGCCCATCCATAAGGATTATTTATATCAAAATATAAGAGAGTCTTTGTTTTCTGCTCCTTATCATATGAAGGTCCCATATCTGGATTATTTGCCTTGGCATACCGATTACAACATTGACTTTTTCCACCTCGAATCCCTGCTTCAATAAACATCAGCATGTCAATATCTGTAAGAAACTCCAATTCCACCTTTGTCATTTTAAGAGCTGCTGAAAATGTTAGTCCAGGAGTCGTGTAAAAATATGCAGGGCATAAATCATATACTTTAAGAGATGTCTCCCAAAAACTTTCAAAATCGTCAGCCAATAATAAAACATTCGTTTTGAAGTATAGATCAGAATATTCACCTAAAGTTTTTCTCTTAAACATATTCCAGACTTGAACAGCATGATTGTAACCTTTCTCAGTAATATGTGAATCTGTTAATTTGTTGCAAAATTCATTTTTTTCTGGCAGTTTTGTAGTCATTAGTTTATATAATTCATCAACCAAATCATATGGAAATATGCCTTTGCGTCTAAGAGTCTAACAAGGAAAGGTACCCAACCCGAACTCACCGATTTTGATGATTTTCATATATGTTGTAGAACATGAAAAAATAAGAGACACGTATTTTTTTTTATCGGCTAATTTTCACTTATAAGGGGTAAAAACCTCCCCTAAAGTTAACCCCCAAAAAGCGTTTTTTTTTTAAATATCTCGGCTTAAAAGTAAAATTTTTCAATGAAACAAATTGGAGGTTATTTCTTACAAAAAGAGCAAGTATTTCATGGTGATTTGAAGAGTAAGGGTAGCATCCTCTATTTTGTAGGGGTTGAAAACATATATTTTTTGGCATAATTTTATAATAAAAATGTTTAAACCGACTAAAAAAAAATTGGAAAAAATGTTTATACATCCTTAATAACAAAATTTAGTTGACGTCTTTCGGTGTTTTCATAAATATTACCCTAAGGGGGTAAACCACCCCTAACACAAAATAACTGTAAATATGTAATTCGATACATAATATTTCGTAGAAAGTTTGTATATAGAGGTATTCGAGGTCGCTGATTACAAATCTGTTATCAGATTTTGAAAATTCAAAGTGGCGGAACCAATATGGCGGACGGAAATATCGAAAAAAAATTTATGTGTATACCAAGGATTGGACTCGAAAATAATCACTATTGTCAGTAACTACCTTTCTCCGAACAATAGTGCGCGCGAATAAGAAGACAAGCTGGAAATCCTGAAAGATGTCGTCAGAAACCTTACTGGCGATGTAATCATGGCGGGCGACTTTAATGCGAGAGCGATCGAATGGAGGATGCCTACGACGAACAGACGAGACGACTCATTCTACAAATAGCCGCCCGACTAGAATTGAAAGTTATGAATGACGAAAACGTGACCACCTACAGACGACCCGGCTTTGGTAATTTTACACCAGATATATACCTCCGATTCCGCAGATTAGCGGGAAGGGAACGGGACTCGGGCGAAAGAGAGGCTATCTCGCGGGAATACAAGCTTGCGAGACGGCTACTTAGACAGACGATCAACAGCACGAAACAGCAGTGTTGGAAATGACTGGAAGACGAAGTAGATGCAGACCCCTGGGGGAAAGGCTACAAGATTGTGACTCGCAAACTTGGCGCCTGTAATCCCCCCCAGACCAAGGACGCGGACACAATGGAGAGGATTGTCCACGATGTCTTTCCTACTTTCCAGGACAGAACGGACGATATGGACATAGACAACGCAGTGGAATGTCCACTTTTCACGGTGGCGGAGTTTGATAGTGCTGCAGCCAAACTGAAGCCCCGGAACCTGACGGCGTGCATGGGGAGCTGCTACAGATCATTGTAGCTGAACAGCCCGATGCGCTGTTGAGGCTCTATAACGGCTGCCTGTATATTTATCATTGATGAATTAATAATATTTATAAATTGATGAATATATATATATATATATATATATATATATTATAAAAATATTTATAAATGCGCTGTTGAGGCTCTATAACGGCTGCTTGACGGCGGAAGTGTTTGGTGGGCCTTGGAAGTGCGCGTGGTTAGTCCTCATTGCCAAAGGTAAATGGGACCCTGCTTCGTCGTCCTCTTAGGATCTATAACACATAACACACGTAATACAGATTGTGAACAAGACAAACGACATATGTCATGGAGCCAGACCACTCGTAATCTTGACAATGCTGGATGTACGGAACGCTTTCAATTCCGCGAGGTAGGCAGACATCTTGGAGACACTGAAGATAACCTTCCGGGTGCCTGCCTACCTCGTGCGAGTTGTAAAAGACTATCTACGGGACCGGTACCTGACGTATGAGACATCAGACGGTACTTGACGGAGAAAGTTGACAGCAGAAGTAGCACAGGGCTCAATTCTGGGACGTGACTTCTGGAATATTCTGTACGACGGACTGTTAAGACTAGATATGCCGGACGACACGTGCCTCATCGCATACGCGGACGACGTGGCGACTGTAATTACTGCACGGAACACTCGGAAAATAGCGGGTTTAATCTCGATAGACCTCCTCGCGCGTGAGCGGAAACGCTTATACGTACGGAGTTCGAACGTTAGGAAGGCAGACGCTGCGACAGAAGAACGGACTAGGACGATGGAAGAATGACAGATGAGATGGACGACAAACGGACAAAGTCGTTGGACGCACAGACTGATACAGGAGATCTCACCCTCGAAAGCCAGGAAACATGGTGATATGGACTACTACTTCACCCAAATTCTGTCCGGACATGGGTACTTTCGAAGGTATCTATATAGAATGAACAGAGTGACCACACCGGAATGTAGGTACTGCGGACATGCTTGGGACGACGCGGAGTACACATTTTTCAGGTGCAACCGATGGATGGAGCAGCGATAGAAACTCGAGACATCACTAGACACGACGATTACACCAGATAACGTAACGAACCTGATAATAACCAGCGAAGACGAGTGGAGAAGCATTGCGACATGCGTTGGTAGCATCTTGCAAGGTAAGAAAGAGGATGGATGTTTGGATAATTTAGTGAGAGCAAGAGTAGGAGAATATAAGTATAAGCGTAGCTATGAATGGCTGGAAGTAAGGAATGAATGTGCAGAGGAAGCGCAAAGGACATGGGCCCTGTTCGAAGTAATGTGATAAACCGTACCGGGCTGGTGTCGAGCGTACAGGAAGATATGTGTTTAGTGGGTAGGGGTGGCCGCTACCGCCAAGTCCCACTCTTGGAGTTCTCGCAATGGAACACCAGTCAGTCCACCACAAATATTCACAGGCTCCTACAATAAAAAAAAAATACCACGAAATATTGTGCAAACATTTATTGATAATCTTATAAATTTTACTAATATTACATTCTTAGGCTACATAAAACAGGAGTTGAAAAAAGATTCTAAAGATAATGATCACATATTAATAAATATAAATACTATATTTAAACATTCACAAATGGTTTAAGACTAATTTTGTACTTTAACACCTCAGATTAAAAATGTATGAGCAAAAAGGTTTATTAAAAATACCAGAAGAATATTGTTTAGAAACTATATACAGCCAGAGTACTGATAAAAATAGTATGTCACTTGGAACAGAAAATTTTTCAGTGCAATACGTACCGCTTTCGTAGAGTCCTAAAATTCTTTTTTAAATACAGAGAGTAATTAGACTTAGTGAAAAATTATATGAGTGAACTAGAAACAGAAAAGAATATCATTAGTAATTTTGTACAAGCTGATCTAGGGAAAAAGGTAGCGAAAATTTCTAAAATAAATTTTGCATTCCCTTACTTATTAACAAAGATGATTTTTAAGTTGGAAATGCGTTCGGTTCACACGCTGGAGTAAACAAGTTTGGTAGCGTGTATACGACCACACCATGCATTCCTCCGTATCATATATTCCAATTGAACAGTATTCTTCTGACATCTTTATTTTATGCATCAGACCACAAAACTTTCGAAAATTCTATGGTCTATAAAACTGTAATATATGAACTAAAAAAACTTAATACTGAAGGTTTAATTTTGCACATTAATCACCAAGAAATAAAAGTATATTTTAAACTAAGCTTAATTTTAGGAGATAATTTAGGTTTGAATGTAAACTTGGGTTTTGTAAAAAATTTCACATGTGGAAGACTATGTAGAATATGCAAAGTTTTTGTGAGTAATTTTCGTGAAGCCATTGTAGAAAATGAAACATTACTGCAAACACATGAATCCTAAAATAAAGATTGTCTAGAGAATAATCCTTTAGAAACCGGAATAAAAGAAGCGTCATATTTAGCCTATTAATTCATCTAGAATGATTTCAAAGGGAAAATATGATTTTCAAAAAGTGCCCATTAAGAGTGAAAACCTAACTCTACACATGCATACTGTCATAAATGACAGTATGTACAAGTATGCTGTACTGATTGACTTTCTATTGCTCAAGTGCAATTACTGTGTCAAAAGTATCATCGATGCTCAAAGTCACCAATGATAAGGTTTGCATAGGTATTTCAAATCTCATCAGTATGCGAGTGCAGTCACTATCAATCACCAAATCTCTCATAATCATGCTAAATTCATGATATTGAAGTTTGATGTCTGTTATTTTGCATTAAGGCTTGTTAAATTATTCAAAAACAGCCTGCTATCTCAGTTTTCACTTAACAGTCTTGGTTCGACTTTACACCCTGAACCCTATGGCTTGGTAAAATATAGGTGGGTCTATACATGAAAGTTGAATTCATATCAGCTAGAATGAATTTAACTTAATATACTGTTTTAATATGCCAATACAAATTAAGTTGCTACATTTGAGCCCTCTGGGTATGATAGTTTTCAAGTGAGAGCAAAATCAAATTTTTATTGATTTCGATCACTTTTTTCACAGTTTTATTTCGGCTCTCATTTGAAAATTATCAAACTTAGAGAGCTGAAATGTAGCAACTTAATTTGTATTGGCATGTTGAAACAGTATATTAAGTTAAATTCATTTTAGCTGATACGAATTCAACTTTCATGTATAGACCTACCTGTATTTTTGCTGCCAAAGCTACAGGGTTCAAGGTGCAAAGCTGAACCAAGACTGTTAAGTAAAAACTGATATGGCAGTTATTTCTAAATAATTGAACAAGTGTTAACGCAAAATAACAGATATCCACTTTTAATATCATGGATTTACTATGATTATGAGAGATTTGGTAGCTGAGAGTAACTGGCTCACATACTGATGATAATGAAATACCTATGCAAACCTCATCATTGGTGACTTTGAGTGCATCGATGATACTTTTGACAAAGTAATTGTACTTGAATAATACAGAGTCAGTCAGTACGCAATGCTGTACATTCTGTCATGTATGAGAGCATGCATATGCAGGGCTATGTTTTCAATATTAATGTGCACCTTAAAAAGCATGTTTCCCCTTTAAAAGACATTGTAGATGAATTTATAGGGTATATATATATATATATATATATATATATATATATATATATATATATATATATATACAGGGTGACCCAATTTAAACGGGCACCGCTCATAACTCGTCAGGGACAGCCACAATCGAAAAAATGGTGGAGACCAAAGTTGTAGGATATCGAAGGGGCAACCCTATGGTGACCTTGGATTTGACCTTGAACGCGTTTTTCAAGGTCATTTGAAGGTCAACTTTGGTTTTTTAAATAGGAACCCCATTCTTTTATTGCGGGAATGGAAAGAGCTGTAAATTTTACGTTCAGAATGGTATGTTCGGTTGCGGCACTGAAGGTCATCTCAATGTCCTGCAGCCAGAATGAAACCCCGCCTACGTAATTCCTCTAGCAACGCCAAATTAAAAAAAAGTGGTAGAGACCATAGTTGTAGGACCTGAAAATCCACCCTGCTACGTCCTCGTCGTGGATCCTGGACATCAAGTTTTATAATGATGACAAAACTCAGGAAATGGTACGCTAAATGATTAAAATCTTTTCTTCTATTTTAAATTTACTACTTCGTTTAAAGTGCAACATTTTACACGCTTTCAGGATCCGGAGTCGAAAAAGTGGGTGCTGTTTGAAAAAAAATAATTTGACCTTGAAATGACCTTGTAGGACTGGCTCAAATTCGAGGTCACAATTCTCCCCCCCCCCCCC